>PVIY010045478.1:0-19057 GCA_004026745.1 Myrmecophaga tridactyla | reverse complement strand
ATCTTACCTAGGGTTTTGTTGCTAGATGAGTTTGTTGTCTCTCTGTTCTTTGACCTTCAGTTCAGCTTTTTCTGGGCCTCTAGCTTAAGTTTTGTTTAACAGAGGGTAATTTTTCAGTTCTTGTTTTCTTGTTTCTTGTCGTGTTTGTAAGGTGCCTTTTCCCTCCCCACCCTTAGGAGGGTCTACATAGGTATTACTGACACCAGCTGGGTTTTCCCGGACTAAACTGGCCTCCTATCAGGGGGAAGGAGTCACCTGCGTCAGTTTTCCCTGAGGGTGAGACCCAGCAGGTAGAAAGACTTTCCTGTGAAGTCTCTGGGCTCTGTTTTTCTTATCCTGCCCAGTATGTGGTGCTTGTGTGCCTGCGGGTCCCACCAGCAAAAGATGTTGTGGCTCCTTTAACTTTGGAAGGCTCTCTCTGCTGAGGGCATGGTCAAGACAGAGGAGAGGTTGTAGGCTGGTTTTAATGGCTTCAATTTGCCAAGCCCTGGGGTCTGAGTTCCTTGAGAGAGGGATTCCACCTAAGTTGGGCTTCACCCCTCCCCTGGGGAAGACACAGGTGGGAGACAGCCCTGAAAGCAGTCTGTTTCTGCCTATGCATGGGGCAGTTGCAGCCCGAGAAGTCCCTCCGCTGAATCCAGAGGTAGCCAAGCCTCCATAGAAACAGCCACGAAAACCCCCGTTTTGTCCCCTTTCCTCTTTTTCGGTTAGCCCAATAAGCGACTTCTGACTTGCCCAGTTTCGCGTGAGCTGGGGGCCTATTTTTAGTAATCAGAATTTGTTTATTAATGCCACAATTGGCACTTGGTTGGACTCAGTCCCTGCTACTGTTAGTCTCTTTCCTTTCCCTCCGAGAAGCCGACTATGGGGGAGGGGCGCCGGCCGCCGGCCGCCGCGGCTTAGGGAACTTATGGTTCTGGAAACTTGCAGTCGGTCTAGCTGCTCCAGACCTGGGCACGCTGTGTGTCCGGTCACTATCGTGGTTCTGGGAGCTGTTCTGTACTGTTTCTGGTTATCTAGTAGTAGTTCCGGAGGAAGAACTAAAACGCGCACATTGCTAAGCCGCCATCTTGGCCCGCCCCCAACAGTCGGCTCATGATCACTCTTGTTTCATCTGTATTCCCACTCACTCCTCACCATATCATGGATTATTTTGTAGCAAATCCTAGAGAGCCTATCATTTCATCTGTAAATATTTCTGATAATATCTGTAAAAAATAAGGATTATCTATTTCTTTTAAATTGTAGAGTTATTTTAAAATTAGAAATCTATCACATTTGTAAACATGAAGCAATACAAATATGTCTGAATTAAAAGTTATTATTCCTCCGATTGCCATTCATTGAGATAACATTATAAATGGTTTGGTATATCTTTCCAAACAGTTTTCCAAGTGTATCAGCATATACAAATGCATATATGTAGACGCAGCATATTTTTTTACTAAGAAATGTACAAAGTTGCTTTTTGCCTAAGCTATTTTTATTGATAAATAATTTATATAAAATAAAATTCACCCTTTATAGATGTGCGGTTTGATGAGTTTTGACAAATATATATACTCAGATAACTGACCCCTCCCTCCCATTAAGATTTTCTTCATCCCAAAGAATTCTCTTGGACTTCTTTATGGTCAGACACCTCCTACATAGAAACTGTCTGTTTTCTGGTCCTATGTTTTTACCTTTTCTGATAAATCACATAAATGGAATTTTTTTAAATTAATTTTTAAATTAAAAAAAATACAACAGCAAAGAAACACAAACATTCTTAACATATGAGCATTCCGTTCTACATCTATAATCAGTAATTCACAATATCATTACATAGTTGCATATTCATCATCATGATCATTTCTTAGAACATTTGCATGAATTCATAAAAAGAAATAAAAACACAACAGAAAAAATTCATACATACCATACCCCTTACCCATCCCTTTCATTGATCACTAGCATTTCAATCTAAGTTTAACATTTGTTCCCCTATTATTTATTTTTATTCCATATGTTTTACTCTTCTTTGATAAGATAGATGAGAGAAGCATCATCACAAGGTTTTTACAATCACACAGTCACAAGGTGAAAGCTATATCATTATACAATCATCTTCAAGAAACATGGCTGCTGGAACACAGCTCTACATTTTCAGGCAGTTCCCTCTAGCCTCTCCATTACATCTTGACTAACAAGGTGATATCTATTTAATGCCTAAAAACAGCCTCCAGGATAACCTCTTGACTCAGTTTGGAATCAATCTCTCAGCCATTGACACTTTATTTTGTCTCATTTTGCTCTTCCCTCTTTTGGTCGAGAAGGTTTTCTCAATCCCTTGATGCTGGGTCTCAGCTCATTCTAAGATTTCTGTTCCATGTTACCAGGAAGGTCCACACCCCTGGGAGTCATGTCCCACATAGACAGGGGGAGTGCAGTGAGTTTGTTGTGTTGGCTGGAGAGAAAGGCCACATCTGAGCAACAAAAGAGGTTCTCTTGGGGGTGACTCTTAGGCCTAATTTTAAGTAGGCTTGAACTATCCTTTGTGGGGTTAAGTTTCATGTGAACAACACCCAAGATTGGGGGCTCAGCCTGTTGCTTTCGTTGTCTGCACTGCTTGTGAGAATATCAAGAATTCAACTTGGGGGGCGGGCCACGGTGGCTCAGTGGCAGAGTTCTCACCTGCCATGCCGGAGACCTGGGTTCGATTCCCGGTGCCTGCCCATGCAAAAAAAAGAATTCAACTTGGGGAAGTTGAATTTTCTCCCTTTCTCACCATTCCCCAAAGGGGACTTTGCAAATACTTTTTTATTCACTGTTCAAATCACTCTGGGATTTATTGGGGCATCACTCTGGATAAAACAACAAAATCTCATGCCCTACTCAAGGTTCCATGTACTACAAAAACGGAATTTTTTTAAAAAGTAACTTTATCATATAATTACATATAAATGGACTAAATACTTCAATTAAAATGGCAGAATGGGTTTAAAAATATGATCTAATTATATGCTGTCTACAAGAGATGTACTTTAGATTCAAAGACACAAATAGGTTGAAGGTAAAAGAATGGAAAAAAATAAACTATGAAAATAGTAACCAAAATAGGGCTAAAGTGACAATACTAACATCAGACAAAATAGACTTTAAGATAATTGCAATTAGAGAAAAGGATATTTTATAATGATTAAAAATTAATCCATCCAGAAGATATAGCAATTATAGACATATACTTCTAATAACAGAGCCTCAAATACATAAAGCAAAAATGGATTGAATTGAAGAAATAGACAATTTGACAATAGTAACTAGAGACTTTAGTACCCTATGTTCAATAATTGATAGGACAACTAGACAGAAGATCAACAAGAAAATGGAAAACTTGAACAACATTATAAAATAACCAGACCTAACAATCATCTATAGAACACTCACCTAACAACAGAATACGTGTTCTTCTCAAGAGCACATGGAATGGTTTGCCAAACCCCAACCAAAACCATTCCTGCTTACCCTAAAAATACCTAGGGCTCTATCTGAGATTCTATAAAGTTTCCATGCACTATGATTACTTTCTAGAAACCTAGAACCTCGAGATGGATTCCTAGACCAGATAAGTCCTAAAACTCAGAGGGGCCAGCCTCTCCAGAACATCAGCTAGTTCCAGCCCTCTATACTATATCATTGACAGCCCTTTCTAACATGAAAAAATTTAGAATGGGCATAGCCCAAATAACCATAAAGATTGGAAGAAAGATCAAAGTAGAAGGTGGAGTTAAACCACAGCAGATAGGATTTAACAAATGAGAATGACTGCTGAATTATATCAATGTTCTTTTTAGTCTTTGGTGTCTTGTAGCAGCTAGAAGGAAAAACCTAAAACTGTGGAACTGTAATCCATAATCTCTTCTGTAACTAATTGTTGTGGTGTGCTTTGAAATTTATTGCTTTTTTGTATATATGTATTTTTTACAAAAAAAAAATCTGGAAAAAAAAGAGCACATGGAAGATTTTCTGGGAAAAACCAAATATTAGGCCTTAAAACAAGTCTCAGTAAATTAAAAGAACTGAACGCAATATTCTTTAACTTAGCATAACGCTTTGGAGATTTGCCCATGTTATTGTTTATGTTAGTTGTTTTTAATAGTAGTCCATTGTGGGTATATCACAATTTGCTTATCCATTTGGACTTTTGGATTGTTCCACTTTTTGGCTATCATGGCTCAAGTTGTTTGGAACATTTATGAATAGATGTCATATGTTTTCATTTCTCTTGGGTAAATACCTAAGATTAAGACTTATAGATCTTATGGTAAGTGTATATTTAGCTTCATAAGAAACTATCAAACTCTTTTCCAAAATGACTACTATTTTACTTTCCCATCAGCCATTTATGAGATTTTTAGTTACTCCACACAATTGTCAAAACTTACTTTTGTTGTCTTTTTAATGCTGTGCATTTTATTGATTTGTCAAATAGGGAGCCACGGAGTTGGAAGCCTTGAGTGGTATGTCAGTGTGGTTCTATTTTGCACTTTCCTGAAGACTAATGATTTTGAGTTTCTTTTTCTTGCGCTTACTAGCTATTTTATCTCTTCTTCAGTAAACTGTTCAGATCTTTTGTCTATTTTCAAATTTGGTTGTTTGCTTATTACTGAGTTGTGAAAATTTTAATATATTCTGGATATGAGTTCTTTGTGTATTTTGCAAATGTTTTCCCTCAATCTGGGACTTGTCTTTATACCTTATGAACAGTGTCTTTTGAAGGGAAGTAGTTTTAAATTTTGATGATGTATGCTGACAGCCTTAAACGTAATAACACCTTTATTAACAATGAGCACATCTATACTGAGAGCTTGGTTTCTAAATACTCTTCCACATTAAAAGGAGCCAAGATTTCTTGAAGAAATTGCTGATTCCAGGACTGGGACAGAGAGTACAAAATGAGCCTGGAATATCTTATACCAAAAAGCAACAAATGCTTTTTACTGAAGAGAATAATAAGGATTTGTCAAAAGAACATTAGAACTATCTTGAAAGGGCACCCACTGGCCAAATATGTGACAACTTGGGCATCAAAAGAAATGACAGAAATGGATTATAACCTTTTGAATAAAGGGGGAAACTCTGAGTCTCTACAGACATAAATAAATAAATGAGGAAAAATGAGAGCCTTCCTTACAGTAGAATGTCAACTAGTAAATAGATAGACTCAGAAAATTACCTTTTGGTAGCCATCATGGTAATAATCTATTCAGGCAAGAATCAATCAATGCTAAAATGACTGGATGAAAGTTTGTTGAGAAATATGATATTTACGTAGTATCTCCCCACAAAGTATTTAGTAATTACAAAGGAAAAAAATAGTACTTTTAAGGTGAAGAAATGTGGAAGATATTTCTTAACTAAATGATCAAAGTTAACATCACCCAAAATAGAACAAATCAGCAATGGGTACCTCCTAATATCATGTACTGAGAAGGACATAGGGTTGCTTTCATGGTGTTCCCACCAAAAATGCATGATCTGACACTAATCACATAGAGAGATTAGAAGAATGCAAATTTATGCACATTCTATAAAATAACCGGCCTGTACTCTTCAAAAATGTCAGGATTGCAAAAGGCAAGGAAAAACCAGGAACTATTCACATCAAAGAGATAGGTCCATCAAATGCAACTTGTTATTCTGTATTAGATCTTGGATCAGAAGAAGAAAAACACTGTTTTCTGTAAAGAATCAGTACACATTAAGTAACTCAGAACTTCTTTCCCTTTGATGTTCAGGCCTAATAAAGCTTCTAAGAAAGAGAGAATCTCTGCATACTGCTCTTTGTCGGGTTGAATGATTTTTCAAATGTTTATTGACAATCTATTTTCTCTGTTGTGAATTATCTGCCATGTCCTTTATCCATTTATTAATTCATTGTATATATTTCCTAGTTGTAACATTGTTTTTTCTCTTGGGTTTTTTTTTTGTAATTATTAAAGTGAACTTTTTTTTTTTGAGTAAATAGAAACCATATAAAGGGCATGAAGGAAGACATGAAAGTCCGCTTTCATCTCTACATCCCACTCTCCTAACATTCTGCCTCACATTTCATTGTTGAAGTTTCCCTCCCACTCTTTTTCGTTTTTGGTGGGGTGCATGGGCTAGGAATTGAACTTATGACAGATGAGCATTCTACCACGGAATCACCCGTGTACCCCCTCCCACTCTTTTTGCTTCCTTTGACCCTTTAAAAATTTGTCAATATTTCTGTGAATTATTAATGTGGAAAAAACATCATTTTAATGGATTAGGAAAGCAAACAGCATACAGTGAAAAACCTGTTATTTTAGCTTCTTTAGATTTTGTGACAAATGTATACTTATATTCAAAACATGCATGTTTATGTATATTCAGGAATTTTTAAAATTTGGAGACCTTACAGCCAAGCATTACCTACTGATGTGTACTTAGTAATAAGACTATAACTACATAAAGTGAACTAGTAGCTTAAATTCTAGGATATTGGAAACTGTGGTATGGTTTGGGAGTAGAAGAAAATCTTTTCTCACAAGATCAACTAATTGGGTCTTTTGTAACTTTTTATTTTGAAAAAAAATTCAAACTTAGAGGAAAGTTGCAAAAATAATATAGAAATAGGGCAGGCAATGGTGGCTCACTGGCAGAGTTCTTGCCTGCCATGCGGGAGACTTGGGTTTGGTTCCTGGTGCCTGCCCATTTAAAAATAATAATAATACAGGAATAATACCAGAACTCCCATTGTACCTCACCCAGATAGCAGACTTAGCAACTATTAGCATTTGCCACATTTCCCTCCCTCCCTCCCTCCCTGCCTGCCTGCCTGTCTTCCTTTCTTTCTCTCTTTTTCTCTTTTCCTATCCATCTATCTCATAAATATTTGAGAGTAGTTTACACGCATCATGATCCTCTAACATTTAAAATCTCCATGTACTCCCAAGAACAAGGACACTGATGTAACCATGTTAAGTACAGCTATCAAGTTCAACATTATTATAAAGCAACAGTCTACATTCAATATGTCCCAATAATATCCTTTTGGGCATGTTTTCTTCCATTATTAGGTCCAGTCCAGGATCATACTAACTAAGTCTTTTTATTATAATCCTTTATGGAATTTTAGAACTAAAATTCTTTTGGAAATTTTTTCATAACCTTTTTTTTTTTTTTAGATGAGCAACAAATGCCTGGAATGTAGTAGCCATTCCATAAATATTTGTTCTTGAATTAATTAAAATAAAATGAGGGGTGGGCCACGGTGGCTCAGCAGGCAGTTCTTGCCTGCCATGCCGGAGACCCAGGTTCGATTCCTGATCCCTTCCCATGCAAAACAAAACAAAACAAAACAAAAACATAAATAAAGTGAGGCCCATGTAGGTTAAATGCCCTTCGCAGCCTTCCGTGACACTTGACCTCTGTTATTTAAGGAATCACAGTGTTAATATTGAAGCTTTCACTCATTCATTTAACAAATACTTATTGAATGCCAATATTGTGGCAATTACTGTTTAAGGGGTGTCATTCAAGTCATTAATGATTTGTAAATTATTAGCTGTGCATCCTGTGATGTAGTGAATATTTGCTCTTTTTCATTGATTTAGTTGTCCCAGAGATGGGTAATTGGCATATGAAATGAGAAATGGTCTTGTCTGTGGACTTGTTCTGAACTGAACTTTTTTTGTGTATGTTTTTTTCCCAGCTGGAAGAAGAGAGATCTGTACTCAATAATCAGTTGTTAGAAATGAAAAAGAGGTAGGCTTTCTTTTTTGTTTATTATTGTGTGTGTTTTTAATAAGGGAAATGTCAGAATATGCTGTGTATGGTGGCTTGGAGTAGAAAACAAGGGCTCTTATATTTCGAAAATTGCATTCTGATAGTTGGGTACTCATAATTGACAAACTATGAAATTTCATTTGCTAAATTTTCACTGTAGTTACCTCAACAAAGAATAGTTTCATTTTTAAGCCATCTTTGATTGCATTTATTAAGAAGTGTTCTCAAATCATACTGTTTCCTATTATAGTGCTGTTGCCTCCTAGTTTCAGTAACTAAAAATAACATAATTTTACATAGAGCAATTGATATATGTATAAACACTAATTTCAATTATATAAAATTTTAATTTTTAAGTGATAAAGAGTGTTAGCACCATTTTAAATGTTTCTATTAATTTTCTAAAAAAAGAGCTTTGTGGTTTATTATTCTTCCAAGATAAGATTCTTCAAATAGAAACCTAGTAAGTATTGTTTTTGAGCAAGGATGAATGTGGCCAACAGACATAATCATCTTAGAAGCCTGGTGCTTATTCAGCCTGCCAGTCCCTGTCTGCTTTTTAAAAACGTGCAGTTTGTATCTAGAGAAATCCTGTGCTTTACTGTGCCAGGCAGGTTGAGTGTGTATTATTGCTGAGAACCACAGTCTAAATAACAGTCTGCAGAATACTGAATAAATGTGTAATCTTTGCTAAAAAAAAAAGTAATAATAATAAAACTAAAACCCTTAAGAATAGCATAACTTGAGAATTTCTCCATGCTCTTGCAAAGTATTTTCTTTTACTTGTCAGGGCAGTGGAACGTTCCCCACTGGTACACTGAAATAATGTATTTTACACTGGCAATGCCCTCTCCTGCCAGCATGGTGATTGCTTAGGAATTTGAGGTTTTACTTAGCCCCCTAAAATGTCTGAGTTCTTTAAGCTGCATTCTAAAGAACATTAGGCTGAGTCTAGGAGTGGCTTTCCTTCTTTCTTACTTTTTTTGTTGTTGCTGTTAAGAAATACTTAGATTCATTCTTTAAAATTTTACAAACGTCGTGTTTATTTCCAGAAAGCAAGTGTGAGATGTGGTGACTTGTCTGCCCGCCCTTCAGCTAGTCCCTCGGTACAGGCACAGCTTTGTCCCATGTGGACGTCAGGGTATGGAATTTTCCATACACAAGGCTATATTTCTTTAAAAGATCCTCATATAGCCTGTCGAAAAATAAATAGGGCTTGTTCTTGTTACTCTACGGGAAGGGAACATACAAAGTGAGCTGCTGTAAATGCTGCCACAACCCCTTCTGTTTAGGTAGCACTTCATAATTCACCTGCTCATCTAATCTCAAAACAATGCAGTGAACATTCAAAAACTTAAGTGACTTGGTCAAGGACTCCGGACTAATAAATGAGAGATGCCTAGGACCCAGACTACAGAGTTTTTTGTTGGTTCTGTTCCCCACTGTACCTTTAAGACTTTTATTTATTTATTTTTTCCTTTTTTTAAAGAGATTATGCATCTTCAATTCTTAAACATGAGACAATAACTAAATTTGTGCCTTTCAAAATATGATTAGGCATGTGACTTTTTCATGGTTTAAAAAGGTAGAACAAATTTGGGTATTGTAAGTTTCTCTGGCCTTATTACTTCACCCTCTCTGCTCCTGTATTAAGTCCTGGGTATGTTTCGTGAGAATGTCTTCTTTAACTTACTCTTTTTTTTCTTAATCTTACTCTTAATTTTGATTAGTAAAATATAGATGAAGGTGAGAAACTTCAAAACTTCCTAGTTTCTCACATTCAGAGCGGTTTTTTTTTCTTTTTTTCTTTTTTCTTTTATTTATTTATTAATTAAAAAATTAACAACAAACAGACAAAAATATTAACATATCATTCCATTCTACAGAGCTGTTTTCAAAATGTATTTGTGAATTAACCCCCGTGTAAAATCATTCCTATTTTAGAAATCTCAATATAAATGTACTTTGGATAATAATTTGGGTCCTTAAAAACCTTCTAAAAGTCAGGTTGGTAAAGGATTTATATGTGTGTAATAGTTAAGTAAATTTATCTAGCTGACAGTACTAAAAAGAATTTGATATGATCTTAATTTAAAAACCTGGCAAGTACTTAAATCAAAAGAATATTTGAAATGTAGCTTCACGTAAATGCAAAGTTATCTGAGAACTGAGAATTTAGTCAACAGTTTAAAAGTGATACTTGAATTTAGAATCAAGATAGTATATAATCACTTCATGGTCATTATACTGAAATGCAATTTCAAGTTATACATTCATTGCTTTCTTTAACTTATTTTTAGGACTTCTTACTGCAGGATGAAATTAGTTACTATTAAGAAATTAGTAGCATCTTCTGGTATTTGCTGTGGGATTTTGCTTTGTTGTTGTTTTTTGGTATTTGTAAACATTGATTAGAAAGCACTATATAGCAAAGTTTTTTTCTCTAAGCTTAAAAAACTGGTCTCCAAATTAGGCAAACTATTTTCAAAACAGGTTCCAAGATGTCTAACAAATAAATCAGAGTAAACTTTGCTTGCTCTAATTGACAGAACTGGAGATATTTATTCCTCTCCACCGCACAAGTCTGAAGCAGACTTGGGCACTTGCTCAACTTCCCTCCCTTTTCTAGGCTTTTTGATGTCAAAGAAGAGATTCCAAAACCAAAATCTTCGACATGGAATTTTTGGAGTCAGAATTAATTCTGTTAGTGTAAATGCACAATTTCTCTCAGGAACTAAACTTGGTTGCCGATATTGTCTGCAGATTCGCAAGAGGTCCCGTGCCCCTTCAGCTCATTAAGCTCACTGTGGGTTGCTGACTGTCTTGACTGTCTTCGAGCTCGCGCTACTTATCGATGCTCATTCCACTCCTCTCTTTTCCCTTTCCTACTCTTGCTTCCTTTGCTATATCTGTGTGTCTTTAATGGTAAGACTAAAGAAAGTCTATCCACGTCATAATAAATAAATTTCATATATTTTTTAGTAAACCAAATTGTTGTATATATTTTTTGGCTGCCTTTGTCCCTATGTGTCTTGCTTTTGTTTTGTAAAATATTCTCAGCAGTATATACATACATACACACCAACACACATATTTTTCTGTTTTGTATCTGTATACAGCGAAGAACTTCAGTGCAAATTTAGTTCTCCTTACTGTATTTGCATTTCTCTTCATGTTTCTAATATTTGGTTCTTGTTATCTTGCATTTTTAAAGCTTACCCAGTAACACTTTAAGGTATTTGCTTCATTACCAGAATTTATTTCTTATTTAAGTAGTGAGGAAAGAATCTGGGCAATATGTTCCCTTGGCAGATGAGGTGAGAAAAAAGATGTCTGGCCCTTCTAGCCCTTCTTTCATATTATGTTTATCTTCCCTTCTTGATCTTTTGAATCATTCCAAGTCATTCCAGCCACCATGGGTTAACAGTAATATAGGTTCCCCTGTCAGTCTGATTTGTGACTCAGATGTCAGTAATGTTGGCATAAATGGTTTAATTTAGCTCTTCTTGGTTTGCACAGTGGGAGTAGGGCTTAGAAATGGCCTAAGAAGCCAATGAAGATCTGTCACAAAGAAGAGCCACCAAGGTATTTGTGTCATGTTATTTAGTATATAAAATCACAAGGCAGATTTCTTTCTTAACCATGCATCTTTTTAAAAACTTGTACCAGAAACGTCCTGCTTGCTGTCTTCTTAGAACACAACTTCACTTAGAGGTTGTCTGTATACATGATATGAGCATAGAGTCTTTGATTGATGGCACTGGAGAATGAGACACCCGTTCCTTTTCCTTCTGCCATATGGTAGTGTTTGTCCACCCGTAACACAAAGAAGCTGTGGGACCTTGTCCAACTAGAGTCCTGATTGTAGGATAATCTCAATCTGTTAAACTACTACCAAATTCTGATAATTTTCAGTAAAAACATTTAAAAAATATTTTTCAGTGATGAGTTGGAGTTGTAACAAGTAAAGCTCTTAGTTTTACAATAGAACACATGATCAAGTAAGTTTAACAGACTTAAGAACCTCAAGAGTTGCTGAATCTTTGGAATAACATCAGATATTTACTTTCCGGGTGTCTTTACATTCCTTCCATTAAAATTTTTTGTTTGTTTGTTTTAACCTAAGCAAGATCCTTTTTCTTAACAAGATATTACTCATTAGTAATTTAGCAGCACTGATGCCTGCCCCTGTCCAGTGTACATATAATGCTTGGGTGTTGAATTCAAGAAATTTCTGTAAGTCTCAGATTCTTTTCTGACTACTTATCATTCTGGAGTATAAGTGTAAGCCCACAATGAGATAAATACAAGACTTAAATTTCCATCTTTGTCTAGAATTTCAATTTACCATAAACCATGAGAATTCTGTAATTCATATGCCGGATATCTTGGGTCTCACTAACCAGACATACATTCCACCATACCTAACCTGGGCCTCAGATTCCTACTGCTTCAGTTGCTTCTAAAATGGACTGAACCAGCACATCCTCTGCCTTCACCCAGTTAGTTCTAACAGAACCAAGAGCAGTTGGGCTTGTTAAAGTTCAGAAGTCTCACTGATAATTAACGCTCTACATTCAAGTTGTGTCTTAGCTTACGGGACAGTAAGGATAGTATGGCCTGAGGGCTAGCTAAGAAAATTTCCCCCAGTTTTGTTTTTTCCCCAAATATTTTTGTGATACAAAGTCTTTTTGCATTTCATATTGCATGTGATTCTTTTTTTTTTTTTTGTAACATGGGCAGGCACCGGGAATCGAACCCGGGTCCTCGGGCATGGCAGGCAAGCATTCTTACCTGCTGAGCCACCGTGGCCCACCCTGTGATTCTTTTTAAAACTTTGTTTTTAAATACTTTTAGATTTGCAGAAGAGTTAACAAAGTTAGTTCCCATACATCCTTCACCCAGCTTCCCTTAAGGTGAATATCTTACATAACCATGGTACATTTGTCAAACTAAGAAATTTATATTGGTACAACACTACTAACTAAACTCCAAACTTTATCTGGATTTCCCCAATTTTTCCATTAAAGTCCTTTATATCTTGCAGGATCTCATACTGCATTTAGTAGTCGTATCTCCTTAGTCTCCTCCAGTCTGTAACAGTTCCTCAGTCTTTCCCTGTCATTCATGACCTTGACACTTTTAATGCATGTGATGATTTTTATCAAATAATTAAAAAATAAATAAATATCTATCTATATATGTATACCATAAAAATATAAAACACATACAAGCCTACCCTGTTGGGTTGTGTATATTGCGTCTTGCCCTCCCTCCCCCTCTTTCCTTCATCTTTCCCTTTCTTTTTCTATTCCTTGGCTTCAAGGTACATGTTTCCCCTCTCATTAAAGGCCTCCCCCTCTGTCTACATTGATAACCAAACGCCCAAGGTTATGACAGCATAACCAAGCTCTGGTGTCTCCCTCTAGGCTCCCCCCTGCTTCCATTCTGCACTTAAGAAACCACTTTAACATTTTACTCTTCTTGCCTTATTATCTTTAATTTCTATGAGTAACTTAATGTCCTCTTCAGATTCTATGGTTGAAAAGTAGTAATCCTTCAGTTTGAATAGTAGTAGCAACCTTGGCTACTGTTTTGGCCCATATATCTCCAAAACACATTCTTGGAACTTGCTAAAAAGTTACTGAAATTAGTGAGAACCAATTGATACTTCCAGCATAAAACAGCTCTGCATGACATCTGTATAACTGCTTTGCATGTGTGTATTTTTTTCATTGTTTTTATTGCTTGGTAATTTATTCAAGAAGTAATGATTCAACTCTGGGTTCAATTTTAGTGGAATTGTTATTTGGGGGGGTGGGGGTGCAACAGTTTTCTTTTTCTTTTTTTTTTTTTCGTAAGTCTACATCTTCCACATTTATTAACTTGTTTCTTTAAATTCAAACGGATACAATGATATGCAGATTCTGGCATGTCTATAAATAGGTAACCTTTTCTCCCCTCACAGTAAGTAAAATTTCAAGTGAAATTTTGCAAACATAATAGCTTTAACCCCCTATAAAACTTCCCTGTTATACTTTTTTAAAAAAATAATGTTAATTGTGTGTTTGTTTTAGCACAGCTATCCATTGACCACTCTCTTGGTTGATTTCTGGAATTTTTTAACTCTTTGGTCTTTTAGAGAATCCAAGTACATAAAAGACACAGATGAAGAAAAAGCTTCCTTGCAGAAATCGATCAGTATTACTAGTGCCTTACTCACAGAAAAGGATGCAGAGCTGGAAAAACTGAGAAATGAGGTAGAGTACCATATAAGGTGAATGTTCGGGCTGCCTTATTTTGTTTAAACTCTGTGCCTAAGCTAAACAACTGTGTTTCAGGTCACAGTGCTCAGGGGAGAAAACGCTTCTGCCAAGTCCTTGCATTCAGTTGTTCAGTCTCTAGAGTCTGATAAGGTGAAGCTTGAGCTGAAGGTAAAGAACTTGGAGCTTCAACTCAAAGAAAACAAGAGGCAGCTGAGCAGCTCCTCAGGTAAATCGACGCCTGCCTGACACTCCTCCTGAACACTAGGGCCTTGTGCGGGGGAGCGGCTTCCAGGTGTTACCTGGAGACAGCGCTTATGCTGCCCATCAGTCCTTGCTTGTTCCCTCGGCTCTCCCACCATTTAATGAAATGAGAGTAGTCGTGACCAGATCCGGTGCACAAGCCTGTATTCCCACTCCTGTGTAGTGTCACGGGTAGAAGACAGTAGGCCATAGCTGCCATCTCTGTAGTCGCTGTGGGTTCTAAGAAGAGTGAACTGAAGGGAAGGAGAGCAGAGATGGTCCCTTTGTGAGAGAACGGTTTATTGTTTCTCTGAATTCAGAAGGGTGTCGTACACGTTCTGACCCGGGACAGCCAGCATCTCTGAGATTCCTGAGAGTTCCAGATGGGAGCAGTGACTCAATCATCAGGAATCCCACGTATACATGAGTTTCTAACACTGGCCCTTTTTCACTGCAATAAGATGGGGAAAAGATTGCAATGTTTTTTGCCAATGCCTCCTTCACCTTTTTCTTTTGATATAAGGTAATACTGATAATCAGACAGAAGAAGAAGAAAGAGCCCAGGAGAGTCAGGTAATCTTCCTTCTGTATTGCTTTGCTTTCTTGCTATTGTTTTAAAAATCATTTGACCTTTTGAATAGGTGATGTATTCATAAGGTCCAGATATTAAACAATAAACAAACAAACAGAGAGTACAGTAAAATGTCTCCCTCCAAACCCTGTCTCTTCTGCCCAGTTCCCGTCCCCTCAAACAGGTAATCACTCTTGTTATTATCTTTTTTATCTTCCAGGGGATTTTTAAAATGTATATATAAGCCATTTAATATAGTCTTTTCTCCTCTGTTTTTTAATGTAAATACTGGTGTACTATAGAAACTGTTAATTTTTAAAAAATATATAACAACAAACAAACACAAACATTCTTAACTTACGATCATTCTGTTCTACATATATAATCAGTAATTCACAATATTATCACATAGTTGCATATTCATCATCATGATCATTTCTTAGAACATTTGCATCAATTCAGAAAAAGAAATGAAAAAAAAAACAATAAAATTCATACATGCCATACCCCTTACCCCTCTTTTTCATTCATCACTAGCATTTCAATCTAAATTTATTTCAACATTTGTTCCCCCTATTATTTATTTTTACTCCATTTGTTTTACTCATCTGTTGATAAGGTAGATAAAAGGAGCATCAGCCACAAGATCTTTACAATCACACAGTCACATTGTGAAAGCTATATCATTATACAATCATCTTCAAGAAACATGGCTACTGGAACACAGCTCCACATTTTCAGGCAGTTCTCTCCAGTCTCTCCATTCCATCTTGACTAACAAGTTGATATCTATTTAATGCATAAGAATAACCTGGGATAACCTCTCTACTCTGTTTGGAATCTCTCAGCCATTGACACTTTATTTTGTCTCATTTCACTTTTCCCCCTTTTGGTCGAAAAGATTTTCTCAATCCCTTGATGCTAAGTCTCAGCTCATTCTAGGGGTTTTCTCAATCCCTTGATGCTGAGTCTCAGCTCATTCTAGGGGTTTTCTCAGTTTCTTGATGCTGAGTCTCAGCTCATTCTAGGATTTCTGTCCCACGTTGCCAGGAAGGTCCACACCCCTGGAAGTCATGTCCCATATAGACCAGGGGGAGGGCAGTGAGTTTGCTTGTTGTGTTGGCTAGAGAGAGAGGCCACATCTGAGCAACAAAAGAGGTTCTCTTGGGGCTGACTCTTAGGCCTGATTTTAACTAGGCTTAGAGTGTTCTTTGTGGGATTAAGTGTCATATGAACAAACCCCAAGTTTGGAGGCTTGGCCTATTGCTTTGGCTGTTCCCACTGCCTGTGAGAATATCCAGAATTCTCCACTTGGGGAAGTTGAATTTTCCCCCTTTCTCACCATTCCTCCTAGGGGACTCTTCAAATACTTCCTTATTCACTGTTCAAATCTCTGCATTATTTTTAATAGCCTTATAGTATTCCGTCATATGGCTATACCATAATTTACTTAATTAGTCCCCTATTGATTGATCTAATGTAACATTTGGGATATTTCTGACCTTTTGTGTTTATTATAAACAATAATGCAATGAATGATATTGGATATATATCATTTTGCATATGTACTAGTATTTCTTAGGATAAGTTCCTAGAAGTACTTTGTCAGGGGGTTCCTTATTCATCTTTACCTTAAAAAGACTTGGTTTGCAAACACTCAGTTTCTTAAAACCAAGATTAACAAAAAACTTTACTTTTGAAAAATGGTATTGTTACAAGGTACCATAAACAAGTTCTCTCATTGCTACTCAACAGTTTCTTATTTTTCCCTATCTTAAACATATTCAGTGATGGGTGAAATATGCCACTGGAAAATGTACTATTGTGGCCTATTTAAAAAATGGGATTAAATGGAGGCAAACTTTTCTGTATTTGGAAATGTAATTGCACCCAAGCAACAAACATCCATATTTTAATTTTAAAGCCATATTTTAGGTATATTTATATTTCAAAATTTAATGATTTTAAAAATCAGCTTTCCTTTTTAAGTAGTAGGAAATCAATGAATTTGTTTTAGTTATCTGTTGTCTCCTCTGAGAGGCGTGAGAGGATTCAACAAATGTTCTAGCTCACCCTGGAATATAGCATTGTTTGCTTAGTTTGGATGTCTAATAGGCATAATCCTCAATTAACAATGTTTTCTCTTTCCCCCTTTCCTTTCTGCTTCCATTTGTTTCATCTGCTGCTGACAACATTTTTTTCTTCCAATCAGCAAATGGTTTGTTTTATGTTTCTTAACTTCTGTGTGCATGTGTATGGATGACTTCCCACTATACTTACATCCATTTTGGGAATTTTCCTCCTTCCTGAAATAGAGCTGGTAAAAGGATAATGACTTATAAATATCTAAAATATAGTTTCAGAAGTGAAAATTGATTTAGTGGGTCGGCCTTCAGAGGGGTCTGGTTGATGCTGGAAGGGATATCCTGCAGAGACCAACTGCAGTGGTTGCTAGCTTTGTTTATAACTTGCACTAGCAAAGGAAGAAAAAGCCAAGTATATATTATACATTATAAACATTTATTTTAAAAATGATATATATTCAGTGCACATTTAGGGAAATGAAATCTGTTTAGTATTTGTAGATGAGAAAAGAGACTGACTTGAAAGGAAATGTTCAGATAAAGGGCATTTCCTCCTGCTGGGCATTTCGCAGGTGCTGGGCATTAGTGTGGCACTCGGACACTGCCTTGTCAGTGTGTGCCAAAGCATCTCTCCTCAGATGAGAGGGAATTTTTTAGCCTTCTCTTTTAAATAATTTATTTACTTATTTTCCTACCACTATTAATCAGTAGATGCTAGATAGTGGTCTTAAGTGAATTTCCATGGGACTTTTTCGAATCCAAAGGATAAAAAAGTTCTGGATTGGTTCTGAAGTTTAATGGAGCAAATAACTAGTTATATTTTTGAGAAATTTTTGCATACATTTTTTATGTGGTAGAAGGGAGAGGAAAAAAAACAAACTCCAGCTTTCAGCATGCCATGTATCCAGAAATATAAGGTTATGACTTTTGGAGAACACAAGGTGCTGGGTTTTTTTTTCCTTATTGAAAGAAATGTTTCTGTTTTCTATGAATTAGTAGCATTCCACCAACCAACAAGTTTAGATATTTGAGTGTAATTTCATTTTTTCATCCAAATAAGGCTTAAACATTTAGAACTGAAAACATTAGATAAAATGTAATTTAAAATGTTTCTTAGTATAAAAATAGCATCTATTCAGGAAAGAAAATTTGAAGGCTATTGGGAAGGGGAAAAAGAAAACTCCATAGCCCCCTCACCTAGGCATGGCCTCACTGAGTTCAGCTCATTAGTCTCAGCATTCCTGTTCCTTCTGAAGCTTGAAAAGCATGTACTCTTTAATGGCTATTGTTGGTCCCTCTGTGATGCCTAGCACACTTTGCAGCCCTAGCATGAGAGTGTATGTCCATGACTTCTTGATATTCCAGCTGATGTATTTTTTTTTAAGTATTTTCCACCTCACAGTTTTTTTGTTTTTTGTTTCTTCCAAACAAATCAGATTGATTTCCTAAATTCAGTAATAGTGGACCTTCAAAGGAAGAATCAGGACCTCAAGATGAAGGTAGAGATGATGTCAGAAGCTGCCCTTAATGGGAATGGTGATGACCTGAACAATTATGACAGGTACTTCATATTTAGCAATACTGAGTTGAACCATAGTTCTATTGAAATAAAGGTGTGTTTTTAGGTGGATTGTAAAAACAAACAAACAAACCAAATCAAACAAAATAACAGTTGCTTTGTGGTTACCTGGCTACAA
This sequence comes from Myrmecophaga tridactyla, assembly GCA_004026745.1. Taxonomy (NCBI): domain Eukaryota; kingdom Metazoa; phylum Chordata; class Mammalia; order Pilosa; family Myrmecophagidae; genus Myrmecophaga; species Myrmecophaga tridactyla. The sequence goes on along the minus strand of PVIY010045478.1, from coordinate 405 downwards.
GTGGACGTCCATAAGTCTGGTGAGAGAGTGATGGACCACAAAGGTTTGACACGAAAATTAAAAAGCAGGGATGTAGTACTTACACTTGAGGCTCACAGAGTTGGCCAGAGTTAGTTCTTGCTTATTTTCTATTCTTTACAAGTGTTGTTGTCTCTTGAATTTTTTCTGATAGAGATGTTTCTGATTATACCTGTTACAATTTTAGTGATGACCAGGAGAAACAGTCCAAGAAGAAACCTCGCCTCTTCTGTGACATTTGTGACTGCTTTGATCTCCATGACACAGAGGATTGTCCTACTCAGGCACAGATGTCCGAGGACCCTCCCCATTCCACGCACCATGGCAGTCGGAGTGAGGAGCGCCCATACTGTGAAATCTGTGAGATGTTTGGGCACTGGGCAACCA
>PVIY010045477.1:0-19059 GCA_004026745.1 Myrmecophaga tridactyla | reverse complement strand
CACTTCCCCTAATAAACGTTCTCGGTGTGCACGCCTTGTCAGCTCCACCAGCTCCCGTGAGTGTTCTTATCTCATGTGCCCTCCACACCTTCGAGCTCCCCGGGACCTGATTGCGCCTCCACATCGGGACTCCCTCCCAATCGCCGAGAGGTAGACCCCAGCCGGGGACTTTGACAGAATCACCCAGCAGAGGATTGTTTTGTGACCCAGCATACTGTCTATCTTTGAGAATGATCCATGAGCATTTGAGAAAAATATGTATCTTGCTGTTGTGGGGTGTAATGTTCTGTAAACATCTGTTAATTCTAGACTAGAATTTATTCAAATTCTCTGTTTCTTTACTGATCCTCTGTCTAGATGTTCTATCTGTTGATGAGAGCTGGAATTGAAGTCTCCCACTATTTTGGAAGGGATGTCTACTTCTCCCTTCAGTGTTGTCAGTGATTGTCTCATGTATTTTTGAGCACTCTGGCTCAGTGCATAAATATTTATGATTGTATGTCTTCTTGTTGAATTGTTCCCTTTATTGATAATTAGAGTCCTTCCTTGTCTCTTCTAATTGTTTTACATTAGAAGCCTAATTTGTCAGACATAAGTATGCTACTTCTGCTCTTTTCTGTTGGTAGTTTGTATGAAATATCTTTTCCCAGCCTTTCGCTTTCAAACAATTTTTGTCCTTGGGTCTAAAATGAGTCTCCTGTAGAAAGCATATAGATGGATCCTGTTTATTAACCCATTTTGCCAGTCTATGTCTTTTGACTGGGGAGTTTAATCCATTAACATTTAATGTTATCACTGTAAAGGCAGTACTTCTTCTACCATTTTGTCTTTTGGATTTTGTATGTCTTACCTATTTTTTTTCTCTTTGTACCTTTACTGATAGTCTTCATTTCTACACTCTTCAGACCTCTCTGTTCTTATTTTCCCTACCTGCTTGTAGAGCTCCCTTCAGTATTTCTTGAAGAGCTGGTCTTTAGCCACAAATTTTCTCACAGATTGTTCATCTGAAAATATTGAAATCCCTCTCACTTTTGAAAGAAAAATTTTCTGGATATAGAATTCTTGGTTGGCAGTTTTTCTCTTTTAGAATCTTAAATATATCATACCATTGGCTTCTCACCTTCATGGTTGATGCTGAGAAATATACACATACTTTCATTGGGTTTCCCTTTTATGTGATGGATTGCTTTTCTTTTCCTGCTTTCAAAATTCTCTCTTTGATTTTGATATTTGAGAATCTGGTTAGTAAGTGTCTTGGAGTATGTCTATTGGGGCCTATTCTGTTGGGAGTATACTGCACTTTTTGGGTCTGTAATTTTAAGTCCCTCATAAGAGATGGGAATATTTCAGTGATTATTTCCTTCATTAGTCTTTCTCCTTCTTTTTCCTTCTCTTCTCTTTCTGGGACATCCACAACATGTATTTTCATGTGCTTCATGTTGCTATTCCATTCTCTGAGACCCTGATCAAATTTTTCCATTCTATTCCCTATATTTCCTTTGTGTGTCAGATTTCAGATGTCCAATTCTCTAGTTCACTAATCCTTTCTTCTGCCTCTTCAAATCTGTTACTGCCATTTTCCATTGTTTTTTTTCTCATATCTTCTTTTGTGCTTTACATTCCCATAATTTTGGTGACTCATATTTTCAAGCTATCAAGTTCTTTATTTAGTTTTCCCAATATCTTCTTTATATCTTCCTTCAACTTTTTGATTTGTTTTTTTATGAGATTTTCCATGTCTGTTCAAAGATCCTGAATTAGTTATCTCAACTCCTGTATCTCATTTGAGGTGTTGGTTTGTCCCTTTGACTGGGACATATCTTCAGTATTTCTTGTATGATTCATGATTCTTTTGCTAACATCTAGGCATTTTATTTCCTTAATTAGTTTATTCTTTAGTTGTTTTCACACTTTTATCTAGGATTTTCTTGCTGGATTATTTTGACCTCTATCTGTTCTTTGGCATTCAGTTCAGTTTACTCTAGACCTCTAGAATAGGTTCTGCTTTACTGATCAGAATTTTCTGGTTCTTGTTTTTCTGTTTCTTGCCATGCCTATATGGAACTTTTTTGATGAAGACCTCCTCAGATATTATCAACTCCATCAGTCTTTTCCAGATCACCCAGGCCCATGTATAAGGGGGAAAGATTAGCCAGCATCAGTTTTTCCTGAGGGTGCAACCCAGCTGGTTTTCAGACTTTCCTATGAAGCCTCTAGAATCTGTGCTTTTCCTGTCCTGCCCAGCATGTGGTGCTTGTCTGGGTATGTCTTCTGACCAGCCTAAAGTGATGTTGTGCCTTCAATCAACATACTTTACCTGATAGGGGTATGATTGGACAAAGGTGAGGTTGTAGGATGGTGTTCTAGTTTGCTAGCTGTCAGAATACAATATACCAGAAACAGAATGACTTTTAAAAAGGGGAATTTAATAAGTTGCTAGTTTACAGTTCTAAGGCTGAGAAAATGTCCCAATTAAAACAAGTCTATAGAAATGTCCAATCAAAGGTATCCATTCAGGGAAAGATACCTTGGTTCAAGAAGGCCAATTAAAGTCAGGGTTTCTCTCTCAAGTGAGAAGGCCCATGGCAAACACAGTTAGGGCTTCTCTCTCAGCTGGAAGGGCACATGGCAAACACGGCATCATCTGCCAGCTTTCTCTCCTGGCTTCTGGTTTCATGAAGCTCCCCAGGAGGCATTTTCCTTCTTCATCTCCACGAAGCTGGCTCATGGATGCTCTGCTTCATGGTGCTGCAGCATTCTCTGCTCTCTCCGAATCTCTTATTGTTCAAAATGTTTCCTCTTTTATAGGACTCCAGAAACTTATCAAGACCCACCCAAATGGGTGAAGACATGTCACCTAATCCAGTTTAACAACCACTCTTGAATAAATCACATCTCCAGGGAGGTGATCTAATTACAGATTCAAGCATACAGTATTGAATAAGGATTAGTTTGCCTTTACAAAATGGGATTTTTATTAAATCATGGCTGTTCTAGGGGACACACATCATTTCAAACCAGCACAGATGGCTTTAATTGCCTCAGTTTTTCCAGTCACTGGGGCCTAAAATCCTTGAAGGAGGCATCCCACTTGAGCTGGGCCCCACCTTTCTCTTGGAGGAGAGAATTAACTCCTTTATGAAATTAACTCCTTTCACTGATTTGTTACTTTGTCTCTCAGTCAAGCTTAATTCTGCCCTTACATGGGGTAGTGTTGAAGCCTGTGAGTGCTTCCAGTTCTATCTAATTAGCTGGCCAGGAGCAGAAAGAAAACAAACAAAAAAACAAAAATGGTTTTTCAGAGCCAGAATCCTACTCCTCGAGTTTTTTGATCAAGAGCTTAAGTTGGTACATGGCTCTATGTATCTCTAGACTCTATGTGCCCCCTTCTTTTGGGGTCCATTCCTTTTCTTGTATTTTTTTGCTGTCCAACTTAACAAGCCTCTGGGTCTTTTTTCTCCATCAGCCCTGCCTTCTCTCTGTTGGGGCAAAAACTCCTAGTAACTTTAGTGCTTATTCCATGTTTATCTGTGCTGGGGGTCTATTTGCAGTAGTCAGAATTTGTTAATTTTATGCAATTGGAGCTTGGTTGACCTAAGCCCTTGCTGCTAGTAAAGTCTGTTTCCTTTACCCTCAGGGAACCAGCCTTCCATGCCTGTGGGTGAGGGCCACTGGTCTCAGAGGCTTGGGGTACTTACAGTACTGCATGGGATCCCAAATGTTCCACCTGATTTGCACTGGTGTATGCTGTGTGTCTGGTAACTAGTATTCCCCCAGCAATTGTTCTGTACCATTCCTGGCTGTTTACTGGCTGCTCTGGAGGAGGAACTAAATTTCACACCTCACTATGCTTTCATTTTGCCCTATCCTGTATCTCAGTCTTAATGCCTTGACTCACACATGTATATTAATCTAGTATGAAGTATGTCATAAATTCTTTGACACTAAGTAAAATAATACAATAATTACTTATATCAATATGCAAAATAATAAAATTTGTAAATAAACTGATTTTCAGATAAATTAAGCAGATTCCAGTTTACATCCATAACAATGTTACTCTCACTAATTTGAATTCTGATATTCTTTTATGAATGAAGAGAAAGAAGTAGAGTCATGGCCAGCATATCAGGAATTTTGTATTATTCCTTGTGTGCTCCTAGTAAGATATTATATATATGTATATACACACACACTCACACACACACACACACACACACACATATCTGTCCTGCCTCTCATACCAGAAGAAAATTTGGGAATCAATGAAATACAGAAATTTCTCTAGGTCCTAATATCCAAATTCTTGACATCTTTTATTTGGTGGGAGCTTAGATATCATCAGGCCTGACTTTTGAGAGTAATCATGGAAAGAAAGCCTAAGTAGCTCTGCTTATTCAAGACATTTAGAAAGACATGCATAGAGACTCATGCAATGAAAAATTCCTACAATTAAAGGAGTATACCTCTTTTGCCAAAATAGTGTTTAGAACAAAATTAGACCATATAAGCTTAAGATATAGGACACTTTTTGAACTCCCAGATTTTTTTCATCTAGTAAACTCATTGTCTATGCCTTAAAACTCTTCAGACGGCCTTGTCAGCCTGCTGAAGAATTTGTTCCTGTGCACATATAGCAATGTACACATGCCTCTTTCTGTTCTGAAATCCTTAGCCCATGACTTTATTGAAAGTATGAATTACTGTACTCCCAAGACACATATGAATTAAGAAAAATTATTATTACAATTCTGAGAGATGTGGCTCTTCACATTACAGGTGGGTCTTGATTAGTTTACTGAAATCCTTTTAAAGAGGAATCATTTCAGAGAGAGTCAGAAATGACAGAAGCCTCTGAGCAGACAGAAACTTCACAGCAGAACTGGCACAGATGCCAATACATGGAGAATAGAGACATGGATGTTTGGAGATGCTTGGAGCCCAGCAGACATTGTCTTGAGATATTAAGAAAGCCAAAACCTACAGAGAGCCAAGGGAAGCCAAAAGATGAAAGCCTGTCTTAAAGAAGCAAAACAAGGAACCCCCACATAAACAGAGAACAAAAGCAACAGAGCCCAGGAGCAAAGGACTAGCAGATACCAGCCACATGATTATCCAGTTGCCAGAGTTGTTCCTGACCCATTGGCCTTCCTTGAATTAAGTTATCTTTATTTGGAAACCTTAATTTGGAAATTTTATAGGCTTAGAATTGTAAACTTGTAATTTATTAAATTCCCCTTTTTAAAAGCTGTTCCAGTTCTGGTATATCTCATTCTGGCAGCTTACAAACTAATATACCAGTAATGAATTATCAAGTCTGATTGAATAATTGAAAATTTTATAAAATTAAGTATAATAAATTTGCATATAGATACAAAAACATACAAATATCACAAATAATTGCCACTAAATAATATTCATAAAGAAGGGCTTATCCAAAAGTAAATATCATTTAATTAAAATTTCACTTTCTTTGTACTTCTCTATGAAGAGCTGTACTTTGCAGGTGGGAGATGCTTGGTAAGGTGAATGAAATGCAAGGAAGTATTTTTTGAGGAGCAATGGATATTATGAATAAGCTGTTTTCTAAGAGTGGGTGGATTTGATAGCTTAGGAGCTTTTTTTTTTTAAGGGGATGGGCAATCTGATGGCCACTGCTGAATTGCTCAAGAAAACACAGTGCATTTAGCAGTGAATGGGCAAAGAGGAAATGAAATGAGGAAGTTGATGCATTGTACAGAACTTTAGGAAAAATAATTGAGGACTCTAATGAGAATTTTAATAAAGTTATGATGCACAGTATATGATATATATACACCTCTGTCTAAAATATCTTTAGTAAAAATGATTTCTAATGAAATATAGAAAAAGGTCCTTTGCTTTTGAGAAGCAGTGGATTATTGAGTATAGTTAGAGCACAAAAATTCAATGAGAGTAATGGCTTTACACACAAGGATTCAGTTATAGCTTACTTATACATATGGGATTGTGACTTTAGCAGATGTAGAAAGGGGCAAGAGGTGTTGTGTATTTCATGGTATTTCACAGAGTTTTATCATTTATGTGTTTGCTCAATGAAAGTTCCATTTATTTTGTTGTATATTCATTTTAATGCAATTTTATTGAGAAATATTCACATACCAAATAATCATCCAAAGTATACAATCAATGGCTCACACTGTCATCATATAGTTGTACATTTATCAGCACAATCAATATTAGAACATTTTCATTGCTCCCAAAATATCCCAGAATGCTTTAACTCCTCCCTATTATTTATTTAAGTTTTCTCTACTTTCTTAACCATCTGTCCATATACTGGATAAAGGGAATGTGAGTCACAAGGTTTTCACAATCACACATTCACACCTTAAAAGCTATGTAGTTATGCAATCATCTTCAAGAATCAAGGCTACTGGATTACAGTTCAACAGTTTCAAGTATTTCCTTCTAGCTATTCTAATACACTAAAAACTAAAATGGAATTCCATACAATGCATAAGAATAACTTCCAGGATGATCTCTCAACTCTATTTGAAATCCCTTAGACACTGACACTATGTTTCATTTATTTTCCCCCTTTTGGTCAAGAAGGCTTTCTCAATCCCATGATGCCAGGGCCACGCTTATCCCTGGGAGTCATGTCTCACATTGTCAGGGATATTTATAACTCTGGGAGTCATCTCCCATAGAGAGAGGAAAAGTAGTGAGTTTATTTGCAGAGTTGGCTTAGAGAGAGCAATGCCACATCTGAGCAAAAAAGAGGTTCTCTGGAGTGACATAGTCAAAGTTATAAGGTTTTGCTTCTCCTTTGCCAGAATAAGTTTCATAAGGGCAAGCTTCAAGACTGAGGGCTTGGCTGATTAAATTGTGAGTCCCTAATGATTGGGAGTCTTATGTTCATTTTAACTTAATTTTGTTGAGATATAATTAACATATATTTAATTTGTGTAAATGTGTACACATGTTTTAATTTCTGCTGCTTGAATTCTAGGAGTAGAATGGCTAGGACATAGGGAAGATGGATTCTTAAATTTATAATGGTCAAATTGTTTTCCAAAGTGGCTGTGCCTGGAAGTTATTCTTATGCATTATATGGAATTCCTTTTTAGTTTTTAGTGTATTAGAATAGCTAGAAGGAAATACTTGAAACCATTGAACTGTAATCCAGTAGCCTTGATTCTTGAAGATAATTGCATAACTACATAGCTTTTACCATGTTACCATGTGTCATGGTCAGCTTCATATGTCAACTTGACCAAGTGGTAGTACCTGTCTGATTGGGCAGGTGCTGGCCTGTCTGTTGCAATGAGGACATTTCATAGAATTAGATCATGATCACATCAGCTGCATCCACAACTGATTCCATTCGTAATCAGCCAAGGGGAGTGTCTTCTGCAATTAGTGATGCTCAATCTAATCACTGAAAGCCTTTTAAGGAGGATTCAGAAGAGACAGGCTCTCTTCCTGCTTTGGCTAGCAAGCCTCTCCTGTGGAGTTTGTCCAGACCCTCCATTGGAATCGTCAGCTTCACAGCCTGCCCTGGGGATTTTGAACTCTGCATTCCCTCAGTCACATGAGACACTTTTATAAATTTTATATTTGTGAGTGCTCCCTGTTGATACTGTTTCTTTAGAGAACCCTAATTAATACACCATGTGATCATGGAAACCTTATAACTTATGTTTTAGTTTGCCAAAACTGCCAGAATGTAACACACCAGAGATGGATCTTTTTGTAAGGAGAATTTTTTAATTCAAAATTTATAGTTCTTCAGTGGAAAAGCAGCTTTCATCTGAGGCTCTCTGTTACACAGAAGGTACACAGAGATATCAGTTAGCTTTCTCTCCTGGCTTCTGGGTTCCAATGGCCTTCCCCAGGGCAGTTCATTTCTGCATCTCCAAACATCTAGGCTCAACTTCGAGTGCAGAGATGAGGTATGCTGAGCTGCTTGGGCAATGCTACATTGAGTTCTCTTCTGACCTCTCTCTTTTAAGCCTCCAGCTAATTAAATTAAATATCATTCATTGTGTGAAGTGCATTCACTCCCCATAGCTGACTGCAGATGTAATCAGCCATAGATGAATTTCACATGCTAATGATTCAAGACCACAGCAACAGAACTAGGCACCATCACCTGGCCATGGTGAACCCTGAACATAACTACCACACTTATATTCCTTTTATCTAGTGTATGGACAGATGAGTAAGAAAATAAAGACAAAAAATAAATATATAATGGGGGGTGGATAAGGGGTATGGGATATTTTGGGTGTTCTTTTAGTTTTGTTCTTTTTTTGAGTAATGAAAATGTTCAAAAATTGAATGCAGTGATGAAGGCAGAACTATATGATGATACTGTGAACCACTGATTACACAGTTTGGATGATTATATGGTATGTGAATATAGCTTAATAAAATTACATTAAAATAAACCAGGACTTTACTGGTAAACGACTACAACCAAACAGAATAAAGCTATCATGTATTCATGTAAAAGTAGATCATATCTTTAGCAGAGCAAGGCTGATTAAGGAGAGTAAATAAACACACAGAGAGCACTTGAAAGTTTAAGTTAATTCAAAGTTAATAAGCAAAATAGGCAATACACAAGTAAGTATTTTGAAAACATAGGTGGAGTAACGATAAGAGAAACTGTTACGTCTATGAGAAACAGGGTGTTACAGGAATTAAAAATACAGGCTAAGCTTCACCCCGCCCAGAACGGCAGGATTCCATAGGCAAGCTCAGGAGCCCTGCAGCTGTCAGCCTTGGGCAACAGGGTGGCCCTTCACCGAGGTAACCTGAAAGCCTGGAATAGCTCCTCTGCTCCTTCCTCTCTCTATGCCCGTGCCGCCACTCTCCCGGAGCTAACATGGCTGGGCCCACCAGCAGGCAGCAGAAGCAGCGGGCGTTGGGGACAGTTCAAGCTGAGGCGGGTGGTAGGGCAGAGCATAGGGGTCGTAAACCGGAGCATCCACCCTCTCGCCAGCACCCCGTGAAGGAGGGAGGAGACAGACCTCAAGGCTCAGAGAACCCACCCTGGAGCATGTGGAAGCTGAACTAGAGCAAAGTACTTCTGTACTACTCTTAGGAGGAGGGGAAGCCCTCACCTCAGCCACCGTCTGTGGGCACGTAGTTTCAGGGAGCAAGTTCCCGAGGTTGGAATGAAATGACTTCTCTGCTTTATGTTGATGATGAACAACATCTACTGGAAAGATGTAAAACTCTCAAGTCTAAAGCAACTAATTTACGATTAGAGGAAGAGTTGAAGACAGAGAAGATATCTGGATTTTCGGACAATTTGGTTTTAAAACAGAATATACAGTCTAAAAACACACATGAGATTGACGGTTTAGGAACCTCCAAAAATAGCTCTTGAAGATGCAGTTTCTAATTGGAGTGACACCATGAATGACCATATATCCTGACCAGCCTGGAAAGATGATACTAAAGGCTCTACTAAGTATACCACCCTGGCCAGCTTAGGAAATAGCTCCAGGTGGAATATTAAATCAGTAAGAAAGTTGGTCAGTATTAGATGACAAAGCAAAGGTAATATTACTGATAACTGGGAAGAATTAGAATGATAGTATAAGAGGAAATAATATGTAAAAGTCCACAATTTCCAATGTTTCCAAACCAAAATTGGCCTAATGTTGCACCTTTGTGTTTCATTTTATTAAAATTCTTAGAGTTTGCTGGTATCATAGTATTTTTAATTAGTATATCATTAAGTTGTTTAGTCTGTTTCCTATGTTAAAAAGCATAAAGAATCTTATTTTTTGCCTCTGTTTCACATTTGGAATTTTATTTTCATATATTGAATTTTGAAATTCCCAAATATACTATGATTCCTTAGTGAATATATCCAGGGTTTATACACAGATTAGTCCACAAGTTAGGCACTCCTATGAAGGTTTCAATGAACTCCCCAGGAGAAACTGGTGGGAGAGCCTGAAGACCCTGTGGGAAAGCATAAAGCATACCAATAAAAGTATTGTGGGAGTCCAAGAAGGAGAAGAAAAAGAGAAAGGAACAAACAGAATGGCCAAAGAAATAATAACAGAAAACTTCACAAATTTAATGAAACACAAAAATATACACATCCAAGATGCTCAACTAACCCAAAACAATATAAATCCAAATAGACTCACAATGCAACATATAATCTAACAGTCAAATGCCAAAGATAATTTCTTTATATTTTATTTTGAAAGCTGTAAGAGAGAAACAATGCAACACATACAAGAGAGCTTCTATAAGATTAAGTGCCAATTTCTTATCAGAATCAATGGAGAGAAGAAGGTAGTGAGAGGACATATTTAAAGTGTTATAGCATAAAAGATGGCAATCAGGAATTCTATCTAGCAAAATCACCCTTCAAAAATGAGGGTGAGATTATGACATTGTCACATAACAAAAGGAGAGGGAGTTTATTGCCATTAGATTGGCCCTACAAGAGATGATAAAGACAGTTCCATAGACTGAGATGATAATATACAATAAGTCAAAGCTGCATACAGAAATAAAGATCTTCAGAAAAGGTAACAATACAGATAAATATAAGTGTCAGTACTATTATAGTTTTGGTTTGCAACTACACTTTTTACTTCCTACAGGATCTAAAATACAAATGCATAAAATGAAATGATGAATCAGTGGTTTTAGACTCATAATGTGCAAACATGTAGTTTGAGACAAGAACTACAAAAAGGTGGGGGCCAGAGGGATATAGGAACATAGTTTGTGTATACTATTGAACTTAAAGTAGTATAAAGTCAATAAGATTGTTATTGACTTAAGATATTGATTTTCAGCTCATTGTTACTACCAAGAAAGTATCAGAGAATATGCAAACTCACAGAGACAGAAAGTAGACTATAGGTTGCCAGTGGTGTGGGCAAGGAGAATGGGGTGTTAATGCAAAATAGATGTAAGATTTCTGTTTGGAGAGATGGGAAAGTTTTAATAATAGAATGTGGCGAGGATTTACCAACATTATGTGGATAATTAATCCCATTGAATATGCTTGGGAATAACTGAAATGGGAAAGTTTACATTGCATATAAATTCCCAGAATTATAAAAGAAAGAATGAACAACTAAAGAGACAAGGACAATTAAATGTAATATGTGATCCTAGATGGGCTCTAATAAATGGGAAGAAAAGGACCAAGAGGACATTATTGGGATATATGAAAAACTGGAATATATACTGTGAGTAAACATGAATTTTAAATTTCTTGAACTTGATAGATGTACTTAAGGTGGTTACATAAGTGAGCATCCTTGTTCTTAGGAAATACACATGGCAATATTAAGTGTAAAAGGAGCATGATGTATATAATCTATTCTTAAGTGTTTAGTAATGGAGTGATAGACAAATAGATCGATGGACAGATTGATAGATGAATAGATAAAATGATATGGCAAATGTGATAAAATGTTAAAACTAATACATCTGTGTATTTGGACAGAAAGGAGTACCGTGGAGTTCTCTATATGGAGTTTGTTTTACTTTTGTAACTGTCCTGAATGTTTGAAAGTATTTCAAAATTAAAAATTAAAAAAAGTTTCTTGAAAAATCACTTGTTGAAAAGAACTTAATATAAAATTTGAGCATGTGCCTATGCAAAATGTTATCACAATGACAATAATAATAATGCACTTTTACAAATAGTATTAAAAGACCAGATGATGTACTTCCACCCAATTATGTTACTCATGTAACATAATTTATAGGACTCCAAGAAGCTGGTTCCTATACTATAAATCTTTAAGCAACAGCAATCAGATTTAGCAAACCTCTTGAAGCAATCAACAAAATCAAGAAATGTATACAAAACAATGGTTTTCAAGACACCAGACTCAGACAAGAAAGGACAATGATACTTGAGAGATGAAAAACAAATGAAGCCCGCTTTAATGATTGTTCCAGTTTAATGCCCTGAGTGATACTCTAAGCTGTGACACAAACAGGGAAATCCAGGTGGAATGAGGCAGACTCCGTGAGTTGAGATGAAGCTGAATGTAAATTGAACACTAGGCTTCTAGATTTCACAGAACAGAGTAATAGAGAGGAAAGATATTTGCTGAGAAAAAATGCTAGTTATCTGCAGTGCATCCCCAACTGGAATGGAATGTATAGTTGGGAGGCCAGGGATATATTTGAAAGGATTATAGAGAACAGGTCCTAGAAATAATAGAGGTGAACAGTGCCTATTCCCACCAGCCAGACTGGAAAACTTCATGATTTACAAGACATTGTCTAGTCTTCAGGAAATTCTTGCCTCTATAATGAGGAATTAGCCCTAGATTAGCACTGCTCTTAAGAAGTCTTCAGAACAGGACCCCAAAACACCAAACTTTCAAAAGTTAGCTAGTTTATTGTGTATGTGTGAATGTGTGTTTACTTTATTCTTGAACACTATACATAAGCATATTGTGCCCATATCTTTATGTCAAAATGTGCTGTACATTATGATTAAATGAGAAAGACATGGTTTGGGAGACAACTCCTTTGTCAGTTCTTGGTGTTAGTAACATCTACACATACACACACACACTACACACACACGTGTGTATGAAAAATACTATGTTGGTACTTTGGCCTGAATAGAGAAAAAAATCAACAATTCTTAAGCTCAGTGTAAACATTGTTACTTTGTCCAGTGGAATCTATATTGAGAAAAATGTGATTGTTCAGTTATCCTCCAAATTTATTTGCAAGTAGTATGCTTATAACTTATTCAAATTTCAATTGCTTCCCCATGATAACCATGGTAATTGCATAAGTACTAAGATAATGTAGAATAATATAAAATAGAAAGATTTAACAAAAATGTTTTATTGCATTTTTAAAGTATGTTGAACAGCTAAATGTCCAAACAGTTTCTTCAGTAAAACAGCACATTATAAAACAATATACAGAACATTCTCATTTTTGTAAATTCATGTATACCACAATGATGAACCGAGAAAGATATGTCTCATCTATTTATGTGGTATGCACACATAAAACTTTGATAAAAAACAATACAAACATGACTAAGTTTTCATAAATGTTCTTAATCTGTGCTTTATGATAGTCACAGCTTCCTTTATTTTTTATCAAAACTTTAAATACCTGTAAGTTCAGAAGTGTAGGCCCTGGTATACTCATGTAACATAATTTATAGGATACCAAGAAGCTGGTTCCTATACTATAAATCTTTAAGCAACAGCAATAGCAACAACAAAACCAAAATATTGCTAGCTTCATGTCTCCCTCATTCTATTTCCCATTCTAAAATATGTTCATTCAACAAGGATCTACTGCCTGCTCTTTCACCAGCAAATTATTCTTGGAGGTGAAAATTCATGACAGTTTAAAAAGGAAAATAACTCCAAGAAGAGGTATATGTCATTAAAACCATTGCATGGTATAGTTTAATCTATCCAAATACATCTATTGTTGAAACATTACTAAGTCCCCACTATATGCCAGATACTATGCTAGGGTCAGAGATGCAAGGATATTAAAAGTGGATATATTATAATTATATTAATTATAATAAATAAAATATTTATTATAATTTCTCTATTTTTCCTTTCTCCCACAAAGTCTAGGGTGGGAGAAAGGAAAAATAGAGAAATTATAATAAATAGAATAATGTAAGTGCTATGGAAATGTACAAGAGGATCCTGTAACTCAGATTGCATTATTGTATGTGTGTGGCAGAGGGGGCAGTTCAGGTTTGAAAAGAGTGTCATGGAAGGTCTCTTAAATGGGATTGCTCTGGAAGTTATTTCCAAAAGATAAGTAGGTTGATGAAATAAAAAGGGAGGGAGTATGTTCACAGTTGACATAATAGTACATTTAGAGGCCCAAGAGAGCCTGGCACATTCAGGAACCTACAAATGTTTGACTATGGCTGCAAAGTGACAGAAAGACAAAAATTAGGGTAAAAAGATGTGTAGGATTGAGGTCATTAGGGGTATTTTATTATTTGTCAAGGGGTTAGGACCTCAATATCATCAGAATTTTCTTTTATTAATAATAATCAGCTAAGAATAGTCACAAAGAAAATGAAAACTTGTATGGAGAAAAACAATTTTAGCACTAACATTCAAGATCAGCATAAGTCTGGTGGTAATAAAGAGTCTGACTGCATTTTTTATGTGACTGTGGACAGATTTAGGATCTTAACCTTTTTTTCCCCACCTCCATGTCTGTCACTACAGATAAGGAAGTCTGCATACCACCTGATATCTTGACTCCTGTGAAAATTTAAACCCAGTAGCACTAGTTTGTGAGTGGAATCCCTTCTCCAGTCTTACTCTCTATCCATTACAGAAACTGAATCTTTGATCTTGCCAGTTCAGACCTGCTTATACCTGTCCTTCTCTCCCCAGGAGTTCCTTGTATGAATAATAAACATGCTTTGGAATTCTCAAAATGTGTGGAATAATCAGTCTAGAAAAACTTACCTATTAATTGGGAAGCATTTTTCCTTTTTTCATGGAGGTGATAAAAAATATTGAGGCTGTTTTAAAGATTTCTCATACATAATTTTATTTAATCATCAGAGCAACTGTTTGAGTTTACTTTTATTATTTCTGTTTTGCAGAGGAGGGAACTAATCTCCAGAGAGTTTGCATAACTTGTCCAAGGCCAAACAACTAATAAGTAGAAGTAGCAGGACTTGAATCTAGTAATTTAAAAAATCAAAAGTCATTGCAGGAAAAGGAAGGCCTGGTAGAAAGTGGAGGTTCATGGCTGTGCAGGTCTATAGGCAGTATTTCCTTTTATGTGAAAGTTTAAGAAATCTGGAAAGTGGCAAGACATTTAAAGAATGACTTTGCCTACATTTGAATAAAATATAATACCTTTCACTCCATCTTATCTTTGGGATTCTCTTTTCACATCCATATTTGACTTTTTTGTCAATCAAAGTCATTTTCAGTCAAGTAGTATGATGAAGTATACTTAAATAAGATTAACTTAGAGCCAACAAAATCATCATTATATCATTATTTTATATGTATTTATATATACCATCTCTTCAAAGACAGGTTGCTTCCCTCTTGAAACCACTTGGCAAGTAAACTCACTGCCCTCCCTGCTACATGGGACATGACTCCCAAAGGTGTAAATTTCCCCGGCAACATGACACATGACTCCTGGGCATGAACTTGGACCCCAACATTGTGGAATTTAGAAAGCCTTCTTGACCAAAAAGGGGAAGAGAAATGGAACAGAATAAAGTTTCAGTGGCTGAGAGATTCAAATAAAGTTGAGAGGTCATTCTGGAGGTTATTCTTATGTGTTATATGGATATCAGTTTTTAGCTGTTAGTGGATTAGAATAGCTAAAAGAAAATAACTGAAACTGTTAAACTATATTCCAGTAGCCTTGATTTTTGAAGACATTTGTATATAGCTTTTACAGGGTGACCATATGATTGTGAAAACCTTGTGACTGAGCCTTCCTTTATCTAGTGTATGGACAGGTGAGTAAAAAAAAATAAGGACAAAAAATAAATATATAATATGGCAAATAAGGGGCATGGGATGATTTCAGTGTTTTTTTCATTTTTATTTTTATTTCTAGTTCTATTTTTTCAGAGTAATGAAAATGTACAAAAATTGAATGCACAACAATATGATGACACTGTGAACCATTGATTGTATACTTTGGATGATTATATACTATGCAAATAATCTCAATAAAATTGCATTGAAAAGACAGGTTGCAAAGGTTTTGCTTTATTTTAGTTTGGTTTGCTTTAACCTACAATTTAAAACAACCATCAAAATATGGCAACATATTGAGCTCTATTGGAAATAATTCATTTTATAAAATAAACACATATTTAAGGACTTACATTTTGGCATTGTCACATGATAAAAATACAGAAAATATACACAGAGTAAATGATTAGTAAAAAGCACTCACTCCATATGGTTGTAATACATATGAAAAATGTTGTGGTATGGATTTAACCTGGCCAGAAATTTTTATTCAATTGCCATGATGGCTAATGGGAAGTATCAGTGACTAAAGTCATACAGAAGCTTCTGTTATAGAAATGGCAAATACTTCTTCTTTCTTCCTTTTTTCTATTATTTCTTTCATAGCTAACTGCTAAGTAGTCACTGCTGATTTGGGAAAAAGATAGTATGTATTTTTAAAAATCCATCTATATCACAAATGCCATCATTTTCTGGTGAATTCCATGTCAGAAGTATAAGAACAGACACAAATGAAATTGAGTTAGATTATTTTATAAATCAAAAATAACAAATGTGAATTAAAATCTTACTTCAATAGATTATTTAATACTAGATAAATTTCACAGAAATGAAAATAAAAAAATAAAGGCAAGTTATAAAATAGCAATGTTTGTAATACATCATCATTAGAGAACAATGCCATGTAATTATTTAAAGAAATATTATATATAGAGGGAGAACCTTTTAATCTAATATATTACAAGTAGAAGGACTTTATTTTATTTTATGCTAAATTTCAATACTGCTAGAGTGTGCTAGAACATTTTATTAGATTAGAAAATTATTTCTGAAACTGATAGCTTCAAAAGCTCCTCTAAGCAGAAAGTTCTATTTATTGCTGGCTTAATATTGTAAAACATATTTTAAAATATTAATACAATAAAATTTTGCAAGTCTTCTATTATATATCTGAGAAGTTTAAGATTATTTTGGTATGTCTACATGCTTTCAGATTATGAAAGTTGTTAGAAATACTAATTATAATAACTATTATAAAGTGTAGCAAGAAATAAAGCACAGCCTTTCACATTATGTGTTCCATCAAAGGAAGCAATGTGGGCATTTGGTAGTAAGGCTCAAACACCAAGGAAAATTATTTCATCCATAGAAAATATAGTATCATGTCAATGTGAGGTACAATATTATAGTAAAACCTTTTAAATCAGGAAAATTTATGATTGAAGTGGAAAATACTTGAATGTTGGTTATTTTGGTTTCATTCAGAAAACTGGTAAAGTGTAGAAGCAGATTTACATGGATGGTATAAATGTACATTGTGTAAAAGATTTTTAGAAGGAAGGTGCATAATAAGAGAAATAAAAGATTTTTTCATAACCACACTGTTCCTTATAGAAACATCTTGGCTGGTGTAAGGAAATCTCCAGTTAAATACAAGGAGAACAGAACAAGACCCCCTAGAAACCAGGATGTCTTTTTCTTTCCTGCCACAATCCTCCCCTACTGAAATGCCCCACAAGATTCAGGAAAAAAAGAAAAAGCTTTTAACTCCCAGCTATGCCCCTTTCTTCAAGTTTGCAAAAATTTGAAGGAAGGTGAAAGTGTGGGCATTTCTAGATGTAGAATTGGAAGGAGACATGTCCTGCCAGTATCTCTTACCATTATGTATTCACCAGAATTTTAAGCTAGCCATCCAAACCCAAGCTGACCAAGAATGGAACATGAACTGAGAAAGCCCTTCCTGATAGGAGATCACTGAACTGCAATATTGGGAATTGAAGAGTGGCAATAACCATAGTTATAGAGGTTGATTGAAAGAATTCTAGGAAGAAATTTAGAGTAGTAGGTTTTACATTTTAAGAAAGTGAATTGAAGAGGAAATTTTAATTATCAAAATTGCCTCAAAAAATAGGTAAAATAACCACAGAAAAAATTATAAAATAATCTCAAAAACTGTTCCTTCAAAATGCACCAGATAAATTTATAGGTAAGTTACCTCAAAATATCAGGGACAGATGATTCACATATCATTTAAATTCTCCCAGATGATAAAGAAAGAAAATTCCCATTTCATTTATGAAGCAAATATAACTTTGATACCAAAACTGAAAAGGAAAATGCAAAGTTGAAATCCAAAAGAACAAATTAATTTAAGTATATAGATAGAATAACCTTAAATGTTAAGTAATGAACATTAAAAGAATCACACACCATACTCAACAGGGTTTAGTCCATTAATGTGAAGATGCTTCAAAACTAGCAAATGTATTATTATGGTACACCTTAGTACACACAGACATATATGCATACATACATATAAACACAGTCTCCTAAATGCCGAAATTCTATTTGAGAAAATTAACTACCCATTTCTTATAAAAGTTCATAGCAAAATTGGAATGAAAGAGACTCCCAGGAGGATGGAGGAATAGGATAGGTCAAGTTCACCGCTCCTCCAATGGACAGCTAAAGAAAAGAAGACCCAGAGAGCCATTACAGAGTGTAAGTGACCTGAGAGGTACTCTACACCACATAGGGAGGTACTGGTTGAAAAAGCAGAAGAATTGAGATGCAGAAAACCAAGAGACAAGCCAGCTAGTGCAAATAGCATAGCACGTTCATTTCCAGATGGAGGCCTGGGCCGTCGGGAATGCACAGACCGGGAGACCAGGACAAGGAAGTAAGTGAAGCCATATTCATTGCATGCATTACACTCATGCGTGTGCTGCCCCTGCTCCATAACCTATCACTCTCCCCACAACCCATGCACCTGAACTCCATCACCTGTCCCACCCCACCATGCTCCAAGCATGCCCCCACCTGTGACAACCCTCCCCATGTATCCCTGCTCCACACTCCTACGCCCCAGCTCAACCCACCTCTCCCACGCAAACATGCAGTCTCGCCCTACCCCTCCTGAGACCCGCATACCAACAGCCAGCCTCTCAACCCCCACCTGCCTTTCCCTGCTCCCTGCTTTCACTTGTGCATCCAGGCTGCAGACACTTACCTTCACATCAAGGCCACATCCACACCTACCATGTACAATTGCTCAACTCTGCCTGACCCTGCTGAGCTCTGTGTACACATATATCAGGATCTAGCCCCCAGTCTTGTGCATGCACATGCGCCTGCTCACACCAAACCCCCTCAGCTCTGCACAAGTACTGACCTGCGCATCTGAGCCACACCCACCCCAAGCCCATGCAGGCACAATCCCATCCCCTTGCCCCTGAGCTCTGCATGTGTGCACATCAGGCCCCTGCCCCCCAGACCTGTGCACATCGGGGTCCTGCCCCCAGATCCACACACTGGCACAGCCTCT
>PVIY010045476.1:0-19120 GCA_004026745.1 Myrmecophaga tridactyla | reverse complement strand
GATTGAGAGAACCTTCTCGACCAAAGGGGGAAGAGTGAAATGAGACTAAGTGTCAATGGCGGAGAGATTCCAAACAGAGTCGAGAGGTTATCCTGGAGGTTATTCTTATGCATTAAGTAGATATCACCTTGTTGCTCAAGATGTAGCGGAGAGGCTGGAGGGAACTGCCTGAAAATGTAGAGCTGTGTTCCAGTAGCCAGGTTTCTTGATGATGATTGAACAATGATATAGCTTTCACAATGAGACTCTGCGAATGTGAAAACCTTGTGTCTGATGCTCCTTTCAGCTACTATATCAACAAAAGAGTAGAACATATGGAATAAAAATAAATAATAGGGGGAACAAATGAAAAAATAAATTTAGTTTGAAATCCTAGTGATAAATGAAAGCAAGGGGTAAGGGGTATGGTAGGTATAATCTTTTTCTCTCTGTTATCGTTTTATTTCTTTTTCTGTTGTGTTTTTATTTCTTTTTCTAAATCGATGCAAATGTTCTAAGAAATGATGAATATGCAACTATGTGATAATATTAAGAATTACTGATTGTATATGTAGAATGGAATGATATATTAATGTTCTTTTGTTAAGTTTTTTAATTAATAAAAAAGTTTATAAAAAAAAAGAAATAGTTGTATCTGGTATCAACAGAAGGTTCAAGTTGTTTTGGAACTTCCTAAAGAGATGCATGTTTAATGTCTTCTTCTTATATTTGGGTGTATTTCCCATATTGTCCAACAAGGTGATCTACCCAGAATACGTTCCTAATAACTATGGGTAAGACAGTCCCATCCAGCAGAAATGGTAGGGGTTGTAAACCCAGCAAAACATGTGTTTGAAATCTCACTTTGCTGTAGAAGAGCTATGTAACTAAACTGAGGCCCTTAACTTTTATACCACCAGTTTCCACAACTGTAAAATTGTATTTTACTGTACATGTCTCTAAAATGCAAGGGGGGCATTGGAAAAGTTGGAGATACTGTATTTACAGTATTTAACATGTACAAGATGCTCAATAAATGGTAGCTACTTTTAATACTATTGGCTTAGGGCTTTCCTGAGCACAATTTGTAGGTCTCTCAGATATTGTTCCTTTCTCTGGGATTCTGTCAGTTAATTAGAAAATAAAGGCAACAAAAGAAAGCAGTCACATTTATTCCTGAGTTTCAGCTGTTATTTCTATATTTTGAGATGTTTATTATTTACAAAATAAACACAGTATATTTGTGTATATACTGATAGTTTCCTGGAACATTGGGTATCTGAGTGATGCCTAAGACTCAGAGTAGAGTTCTGCAGCTCTGAAAGTCAGCACTACTCCATACAGCAAGTGTTAAAGAAGTTGAAAAAGAGACCAGACTCCAATTAGAGATATGAATGAAATGGATCTGGTTAGGACTAAAGTAAATCAGAATAGAGAGTGAAGGATGATACTGTCTGTATTTTAAACTCCAACTTCTGTAGGAGACTAAAGAGATGTTTATTTTGTCCAAAATGTAAATTTTCTGTAGCACACTATCTAATTTAACCTGTCTGGTCAGTTTATTTAAACAAACTAATTACATGGAACCTGGAATAGGGAATGAAATCTTACTATTCTATAGAGTTTAATGTAATACCCCAATACATTCCAGAATATTTTGGGCAGAAAATAAAAACACATTTGAAAAGTCACTTTGAGGGACTGGGAGAAAAGGTGGAATTATTAAACTTCCCCCACCTTATACTCTCTCAGGCACTAGGGACTCCCAATTTAGAAATCCAAGCCATAAATCTTGAAGCTTGCCCTTATGAAACTTATTTTCTGCAATGGCATAGCTATGCCTGCTTGTAATTATGCCTAAGTGTCACCTCCAGAGAGCCTCTTTTGTTGCTCAGGTGTGGTCTCTCTCTTTAAGCCAATTCTGCAAATAAACTCACTCCCCCACCCCCATGGGACACAACTCCCAGGGATGAGCCTGGCCCTGAAATCATGGGATTGAGGATGGCCAAAAGGGGAAAAAGAAGTGGAACAAAATAAAATTTCAGTGGCTAAGAGATTTCAAGTAGAGTCGAGTGGTCATTCTGGAGATTACTCTCATGCAAACTACAACCAGATACTTGAAACTACCATAGTATGCTGTGCCCCAACCAACAGTATTCCTGAAAACCCTAGGGAGTGCTCTGGGCTCTATCTAAGTCTCTATAAAAGTTTTTCTTAGTAAGTTTATTTTTTATGAAATATAATACCTCCAGACTGATCCTAAGCCAGATAAGTTCTGAAACCCAGAGGTACCATTCTCTCCAAGAACATCAGCCAGTTTCATTCCTCTACCCCAGAAGGTCAACACCCTTTTCCAGCATGAAGAAGTTTAAATGGTCATTGCCCCGATATCCCTGAAGATTGAGAGAAAGATCAAATGAGAGGGAAGAGATGTAACTGACCTAGGATTTAGGATTTAACTCTTAGGATTTAGCAAATGACTGTTACTACTGACTCATTATATAGATATTTATTTTTTGTATCTAGGTTTTAGAGTGCCAGAAGGAAATACCTGATGTTGTTGAACTGTAATCCAGAAGCCCTGATCTTTGATAATAACTGTATTGGAGAAAAAAAAAGAGTCATTTGCCCATGTTTGTATGGATTTACTTCTAGATGTTTTGTTTTGTTCCATATATATATTGTAAGTCTAAAAATTGGATAGATTACAATACTAGTGGGCAACAAGAGGGAGGAGTAAGGGACATAGGCTGTGTGGGGATTTTCTTATTATTTCTTTTTCTGAAGTATTGCAAATATTCTAAAAATGATCATGGTGATGAATGCACAGCTATGTGATGATGCTGTAAGCCACTGATTGTATACTTTGGATGGATTCTATGGTGTATGAAGATTTCACAAAATTAAAAAAAGAGTTCTTTGAATACCTTACTTTATTAGCACTGGCAACACTAACAGTTAAATTTCATCCACTTGTGCTTAAGATTTCTCATCAAGGGCAGCTGCCGTGGCTCAGCAGGCAGAACTCCGACCTGCCGTGCTGGAGGTCTGGAGTTCGATCCCTGGTGCCTCCTGCCCATATGCAAATTTAAAAAAAAAAAAAAAAGGGAATCATTTAAAAAAAAAAAAAAAGATTTCTCATCGACAACCTATCTGATTTGTAAACTAGATGGTGGAGAACCTGTTGCAACCACCTTGGAGTGGAGGTTAAGAGCATAGATTCTGGCAGCTGACAGAGTGGATTTGAACCCCTGTCTCTGCCACCCCATGGGTGCCAGGACTAGCAAAACAAAGAAACTTGAACAATGTCTTCAACCATAGGGAGGATCAGAAAATCTCTTATTGAAGGTGAGCCATAGATATTTGGCATATGATTGATTGTACGAGTACTTGTAAATTTTCAGATCATCTAATATGTTTTCTAAATGGAGCCACACAATACATTGCATCAATTGCTTCTGTTTGCTTAGTTTGTCTCTGATAATTTTTATCATATGCAAATATTTAATGACAGATATTATAGAAACTAATTATAAATTCTATTTTTACAGCTACACGGGTCAATTTGGGATTGCCTGTCCTTATCAAGGTGCATAGATTATGGCTTTATAGTCATTTCCACTTACTTCTATGGAATGTGCTTTTTTGTATGTCTTTGCTAGTACTTGAACAACAGCTGCCTAAATGCCCTGAAGCTCACAAGAATGACCTAGTAAAGTCATAATTTGCTGTACAAAGCAAGTACAGTAGAACTGCACTCTGCCTCTCCCACTTTCCAGCTGCATGGCCTTGGGTGATTTGATCAGACTTCATCTGGTGCAGTTTTGTTGTCTGTACTTCGATTTGACTTCTATTCAATTTCCCTTTGAAATGGAATTAAACAGTCTCTACAGCCAAGAATCTGAGAGACCGAGATGAATGTAAGCGCACTCTTATTACTCCACACACTACCAGCCACCTTTCCAAAGCAGCATTCTTACTAGAACAGACTACTATGATATCTTTTTACTATGCAAGTGCTTCAGTAAGCAGAAAAAATTAAGGGTTACTGGGTTTGAATGGCTTTGACCGCTACTACTGTGTACTGATATCATTACCAGTGACAATTAGCCTCTCCCCATAATTTTCATAAGGATCATCCTCCAAAGCCAAGCAACAGTTCCATCCATCCAGGACTAGCAGGCCAATTATGGATATTCAAATTCTAGATTTAAGTCCCTTTGGGGAGGGCTGAGGAGAAAGGAATAGTTGAGGGTAGGTTGATGCCGAGTTAGAGGGGAAAGGAAGAGTTGAGGGTAGGCTGAAGCTGAGTTATTCTCTCCTGAGACGGGGGTGGAGAACACAGATGTTCACAAGTCTGTCATTTTCCTATACCACATGACAAGGAGCATCCCAAATAGAGACCATTTTATGAATTCTAGTGGATTCTAGGGATTGGCCAATCTATTGAGGTTCAGCAGATCTTGTCTCTTCTACCCACCTTGTGTTTTCTTCTTCATTTATGTGTCTCCATCTTGAGTAACTTGCCTCTTCTTGCCATTCTTGGTAAATAACAAAAAAAAAGAAGTAAGCTCTGTGAGGGCAGGGCTGTTTCTGTGTTGTTTACGGGTGTATACCCGAGTCCTGCCCTGAGCACAGTAGGTTGTCCATGAAGGTGATAAATAAATAATGGTTAAATGAATGATTAAATAACCATGTGGAAGAAATAGCAATTTGCCTCGCAACCACTGTCAAATCTACTGGGCTCTACCCACAGAGTTTACTGATTCAGTCAGTTTTGATTAGGGCCAGAGATTTTGCATTTCTAACAAGTTCCCAGGTGCTGCTGATGCCGCTGGCCTGAAGATCAGATGTTGAGGAGCACAATCGTAGACCATGAGGGCATTTTCAGTTGCCCAAGACTCATAGGTTTATGAGACCAAGAGTAAGAGAAGATTAAGAACAGGCTCTTCTGGGTACATAACTCCAAATCCACCACAGTACCATGAAGCATTCTTTCTACTCTTCCAGGAACAAGTGATTTATTTTCCTTCAGAAAATACATTATTCTATCTGATACCCTTTACTTACAGCCAGCCCTCTTGTATTTAGATTACATCGACTCCTAACCCTTTATTTATAAATTAAGCAACTACCTAAAGAGATTTTTCCTTCTCCTCAAGCACAGATAAGGAGGAGGGCAGGTCCAGCTGCCCTCACTCAGGGCTCTTGGTTGTGAGGGAATCACTGTGACTCAAAAGACAATAGGAACTCCCTTTATTTCCCTTTTTAATGTTCCTCAGTGTTTGCAGAGGAAAATACCCTCAAGCCAGACAAGGAAACAGAAAAAAATCACCCAGAGATCATCACTATTTTACTGTCACTTTGTTTTTATCATTCTTAGAGAAAGGTACTGTGGACTCCTCTAGACATGATTGCAATAGTTCAAACTCCAGGTAAACACACACACACACTCATACAAATACATAAAACTGACTACGTTCCACCTAATTTTGCTTTGCTCCCCCTAGACGTGCCTTACAAGCACAGTGGTTTTCTAAGTGTGGTCCCCAGACCAACATGCTCTTGGAATTTCTTAGAAATGCAAATTCTCAAGCCCCACCCCAGCCTGACCCAGTCAGCAAATCTGGGAGTGGACCAGGGAATCTCTGTGTTTACAAGCCCTCCAGGTGCACTCTCAAGTTTGGGAATCACTAGCTCCTGGTCTCCCTGCTCCTCCTGTCACAGGAGGTTGCGCCTCACCTTGTCCAAAGGGAGCTAGGGGCAAAACAGGGGAATCCCAGGGCTGGGGGTGGAAGGAGCGGTTGGCAATCTACAGGTGTCCACCTGGTAGGGCTCAAGGATCGCTCACTCTTGTTGTTCCCCCACCTGCAAGGGTGGAGTCCAGGGCAGCTCCGCCTCGCACACCTCCGGCTGCACAGGTAGCTGGGCAGAGCCTGGAAACAAACTCATAGGAGCAAGACCTTAAAGAAAAAAGTCCTCTCGCTGGGACTGCTAGTTCCCCAGTCGCCGGAGGACCTTGGAGCCGCCACCATGGGTACGATCGCGGCGCCGAGGCTGGAATGGGGGTCGTCGGGGAGCAAGGAGCGAGGGGCGTCGAGTCTTCCAGTCCCGGCACAGATGTGCCGGCTTTTGCGGCATGAAGCCCGCGCCGCGCAGGGGCCCGGGGTCAGGGGGCTGCGCTGTCGGGGTGCGCCCGGGCCAGAGCCGGGGGCTGCAGAAGGGGAGCCGCGCGGTCCCGGGCCTGGCTGCCGACGCTGGTCTGGACTGTCACCCCGCCTGTTTTAGAAGCGCTGCCTCCTGGGCTTGAAGCAGGGAGGGCTGGCACGACTGGCGGGTGCCGGGACGCGCTGCGCGAAGCCGGGTGACAGGGAAGCTAGAGGAGGCGGGCGCGCACCCAGCACTGCAGGCGAGCTCCTCGCGGAGCCCGGGGGAGGGTCTGGAGGGTCGCGGAGCCTGGGAGCGGAGGCGGAGAGACCCAGAGGTTGCAAGAATGAACGAATTCATCTTGACCTGCCCACCTGGTTGGGAACTCTTGGTCCTCGTGTTTCCACCCTCTGGTCCTGGAATGGGCTTGCACAATTGAAGCTGGACTGAGTAGTCTGGAGTGGGTAGAAAAAACAGCGGAGTCTCCCTCTGTCTCGTGGGCTTTGTGTATGACTTTGTCTTGCCTTTGGCGGGTACAGTGACCCTCGAGTTCTGAGGAAGCCCTGGTCAAAGAGGAATTGGGGCTGTCTTTTATGGACCTCTCTTAATGTTCTGTCACTGTCCTCAGGCACAGGAGTTGGGTGACTGGTCCTTGGTAGATATGGAATGCAGTGCTTCAGACTACACTGCACTTGAATGAAGACAGAATTAGAGAGCTAGGGCTGGAAGGTACCTGAGATCAGCCCAGCGCTTCTTCTCCTGTAAAGGTAGAGAAGCAGAGTCAATTGACTCCCCCAAACTCAGGCCATGAGTGGGCTGGCCATGTGTCCACATGGTTGAGACAACCAATCTGAAGTTGGCCTGTCTGCTTTTATATTCCAGATCTGTCACTTGCTACCTCTTTGATCTTGCATCAATATTTAAGCATTTTGGGTCTCAGTTTCCTCACCCATTAGATGGAAATGTTATCATGGTTGTGGTCAGATGGTGTGTGTTAAGGTGTACCTGCTTAACCGTAGATTTGGCTCTCAATTTTTAATTTTTAAATTTAACTTTCATATGCGGTGTCTTAGCTCTGATGTAGCAGTACTGAGTAGCTCATGCGTTAGACTTCTGATGGTGGCTAACTGTACTCATTCCAGAGAGACACTGCAGCGCTCTCGCTAGGCTGGAGACTCTCATCCAGCTCTGCAGCCGGACTCACGGGCTGAAATTCTCCCACCCCCACAACCATTAGGTTGTCCAACCGCGGAACTTTTCTAGGAGGTGCTCTGCAGGATCTTATTATGAACTTCACTTTAATACCTGAGCAGCATTGTGTCGAGCTAGAACTCTGTGACTTGGGTTTAGCATTTCTAGCAGATTGTTCAAATAAGGCAAGCTGTCAAAGATGTCAGCCTGATTATTGGTCAATGAATACAAAATTAACTTTCAAAGCATAGTTCCAAATGAATTGATGCTTTCCAGTTTGTGAATTGATCCTTAAGTGCTTTGTTGCAATGGAGAGTGGCATGGCATGTGAATATCAACAAAAAGTTTATATTCAGACATCATGTTGTTTTATTTTGTTCTTAAGTACCACAATTTCAATGTGGAGGTGTAGTTAGTAAATGAGATAATTAATTAGAAAATGTATTATTTATAAAAATATAGTAGTAACTTTCCTTCATATGAACAGACCCTTGGCACTTAGATTATGCCATAATTGTTTCAGGTTCCCTAGTGTCTGAAAGGGGATCACTGGAACGCTCAGTGGACATGGCAGAAGAAACAGAAACAAGGAAACAGTTCTTAGAGTAACATTTGCCATGATCTGATTTTGTGCCACTGTGTAATTGGAACATATTTTCACTATAATAGGTCGTTTCACTTGCCCTAGGAATAGACAGGCAGAAGTTATAATTGAATAGGAAAGTAAAGGATAGGTTAAGCTTCAGAACTATACTATTAGGGCATTTATTAGATTTTGAAATGTAAGCAATGAGAATCCACAACAATTAACTGGTAAGAGCAGCTTTGGATATGACAAATGCATAGCTAACATATGCTGCAGCATCTTATGGAACTCACGAACCACAAACCCTTTGCTTTAAAGGAGTCAGCAAACCTTTTCTGTAGAGGACCAGATAGTATTTTAGGTTTTGGATGCCACTCTCTATACTAGCTACTCAATCATGCCCTTTTGGTGCAAAAGCAGTGATAGACAATACATAAATGAGTGGGTGGGACTGTGCTCCAATAAAACTTACTTTATGGACACTGAAATCTGAATTTTATATGTTTGCATGCGTCACAAAATATTCTTCATTTTTATTTTTTTAACCATTTAAAAATTAAAATACAAAATAAAACTATTCTTCTTTTGTAAGCCATAAAAAAACAGCCAGCAGGCTGGATTTGGTCCATGCACCACAGTTTGCTAACCCCTGCTTTAAAGCATATATGTGCCTATCAGATTCGGCTTGGAAAGAAGCTTGTTTTCCCAAGAACTATCTTAAGTTGGGTCTCCGAGGGGCAGGGAACCACACAATAGGTCGAGGGGAAGTCCCAGTGAAAAGAGAGATGTATTTAAGATGGTTTTAGGGCTCAGGATGCTTTTGATAAAGATATGAAATATATATATATTTCTTCCCATCGCACCCTGCCCCCTTGTTCAAAGCTTGGCAGGAGTCTACACTGAATTTACTGCTCTCACAAATTATTTCCTGTACTTTGGTGCTGGGAAACCATAGAGCTTGCTCTGTCTTTTGGTATATATTCAACTCTGAAGATTAAGCATGAGATTTCAAGTCCTATGAAGCAAGCTCCGCCAGTTCCTCCAACTTGATGTGAGAAATTAGTTCGCTTAATGAGGGACACCTCACTTATATTCCTGTGCCCCTAAATCTCAGCCTCCTGGCTGGCCTTGGTGTGATCGTGATGAGTTTTTCCAAGTCTGCTCTTCTGCGTGAATATAAAGTGATAGACTGGCCCTGAAGGTACATCAGAGCTAGCCATTTAAAAGTCCTTTCACATTCTCTCCTCTTCCTAGAAGCTTTTGGGTAAACCAAAGAACAATGCTGCAGTTCCAGGGAAGCTGGCATTTCTGCCACAAGCTAGAAGCTGAAGTTGCTCTGTACTGAAGAGGGCCTTTTGCATTTAGTCTTTGGAGGAATCTTTTCCCTCCCCTCCAGCAAGAGAGAATGTCTACACTGGGGTCTCCCAGGCTAATGCAGCTGTAAGTCGGTGCTTTTCAAACTTTAGCAGGCATCAGAATCACCTGAGAGAGGGCTTATTGTAAAAGGTGGCTGGGCCCCACCCTTAGAGTTTTTTATTCAATAGGTCTGAAGACGTCTCAAGAATTTAGATTTAAACAGGTTCCCAGGTGATGCTGATGCTTCTGATCTGAGGACCACATTTTAGGAATGACTGCTCTCAGACTAAATGATAAGGATCTCGTTTGCTGGCTCGCTCCTTCTCTGTGTCCCCATAATGAGACGGTGGGAAGAAGGGCTGGCCCATGGCTTACACAGGTGGGTACTTAATTCATGATCATCAAGGTTTAGGTAAATTAGTAGAATTTGAAAACTTTTTTGTAAAGCTGGCTTAGGAATGAAGAGTTGAGAAGAATGGAAGTGATGAATCAGTATGGTTCAGCCAGGGCTGGCAGGCTGTGGACCTAAGTCACTTATTTATGCAGAAATTCGTTGACCATCTGAGGCTATAAAATAGTCCTGTCTCTAAGAAATGTGTGTCCTCAGAGGCAGAAACATAAGCCCATACAATATTTTTCCATGCAGTTGAGGAGAATAAAATACCAGGAGACCAGTGAAAGCTTAATATTGCCAAATTTGGACAATGTTCTGTCTTCGTGCTGAATTTTTGTACCTCTAGAAAATGTCCTGAGTGGTATTATTCAGTTTTTGGTTCACTTTAATTTTTAGTTGGTCATTTTCCTGCTGGTCCTGGGTTACTGAACCATCCTATAGAGAGGAGAGAAGAGATGGAGGGATTAGCTGAATCAGCTTGTGAAGCTACCAGGAAACTTCTGAAGTAAAAGGGATATGCCAGCTGTTCTCTTCTCCAGATGGAGCTGAAACCAGAGGGGGCTATGACATGGAGCCCTCAGGATGGGGACTGCCCAGCAAGCTGTGTCCCCATCTCTTGGGGTCGCACCAGCTATTGGACACAATGGCATCTTGATTCTATCCCTTGCAAGAGATAATGTGGGTAGGTGTCCTGGGCGTACTGATAAAGAAATACAAATAAGGGTGGGGTCTGAGGAGCATCTCCACATTCTTCCTTGATGATGGTGAAAGAATGAGAGCAATATAAGCAGGCGGTGAAGGAGAATGTTGACTCATAGTACTGGAATTGCAACATAAAGAACCAGGGAATCACTGTTTTGTAACTTGTCCTTGGTTTCCAAAGCTTGAACTATATGACCGAGGAAACTGGACCTCAGTGTCATCTCATGGGGTAGGTGGGTTGAGGCTATGTCCAACCACCAGGCCCCCTCTCGTTTTCAGGATTTCGTCCAAGTACAGCTACCATCAGCAGGAAGAGAAGAGTCAAAGGACAGTCTCAGCAGTTGGAAAGTGTGTCAGCAGAGGAAAACGGGGACCCGATCTTCTGTAGACTCTCCTGAAGAAGGAAGATTTCCTGGATTGGAAACCAGCCAAGGCCCCAAACTGGGCTGCTGAAAGAAGTCTCTTACTGGAAAGACATTTTAGAGTCACCAGTTATGTGGAGATTTGTGAAACCAAGCACAAGCCCACAAGGAAAATGTGTTTCAAGGATCGGACTTAACTGTACTTACAGAAAAGGCCCACTAAAAGTCCTCAAACTGAGCTTTTAAAGCTTCTATTGTTTGCCTCGAGTGGCAAGATAATAGTATAGCCAGCTCTATATCAAGAGGTAGATTTGAGCTGTTCTTGGGGCAACAAAACTTTTCCTCAATCAATTGAAATACGTAATAATAGAAGAAACACATGGTCATAGAAAATGTTCCCTCTGAAATATATACATCACTTAAATATAACTTTAGGTAGAAAATATTGTTAGTGTGTAAAGATGATTCCATGTGGCCTGTGGCCTCAACTTAGCCTCTATATTTGGTGCTGTTTTCCCACAGCTAGGTAGGTAGATTTTCTGGTTGAAGTGTTAATCAATTCTAATGGCCCATTTAATAACAGAATGGGTATATAGAAAACATCTTTTGTATAAAATTAGGTGAAATCAGACATATTCAAGGTGACCTATTCCAGACGGTTTACCTCAAGTTAATTCTAAATAATCATACTCTATTGATACTGTATCATGAATCTATAGATGAAGTCTCCAGGCAAACATTAACTATACACAGCGTTTAAATGCTCTTTTCTTTTTAATAACTGTTTCTTCTATATCACATGCTCATTATAAAATTACAAGCAAATATTGAAAAAATTAAGTCATCCAACACTGCCATAAAGACTTGTTAGGTAATGTCGAAAAAAATGGAAAAATTCACATAACATTTTACCAGAATTCTACTTTTAGAAATTTCTTATAGATATCCTCATGATAGGAAAGAAGCATGTAAAACCTAAATATCAACTGGGGGAAAAATGGTGTTCTTTACCTAGTTTTGTAACCTAAATTCACACATAACACACGTAACAGGATCATAGCATTTTTTCTAGCCATGATTTAATATCTAAGAATATAAAATCTTTGTATTTAAAAGTTAGGTTCTTTAACTTAATTGCCTCCAAAAAGACCAGGAGATTCGCCTTTTAATTTACTGACCCTTATATGTCTTTTACATCTGCTTTCTCCTATGACAATATACAGCATTATCAGGACTGGCTCTTATACATTAGTTTCTGTTACCAGTTAGGCACATGGTACTTGCTTGTGGTGGGTGTGTGTAGCTCAGGAGGCTGGTAGCCACTTCCCTTCACATTGCTTCCTCTTACCTCCTTGTAGAGCTTGTTCTGAGGAAAGGGCTGTTTTCTCCTTAAGACTGTATCTGCCTATTCACTCTCACCAATCTTACTTTTAAAATTCACTTACTTTAAAGTGGTCATTCAAGTAAGCCTAACTCTAAGTTCTGAATAAAGGGTGTCCTATAATAAAAGAATTTCCCAGTGTAGATAAAGGAAATAGCTTCAAGAGCAAGGGTTGCTTCCAAACACCCCATAAAACCATTTTACCTGAGTAAACGTTTCTTACCTATATCTGAGGCAGAACTTGGAACTGTCACCTGGAACTTTCTGTTTTTTAATATTCATCAACTCACTAACACTCTCTGGCCTGGATGAACTTTCCCTGTAGTTCAGAATGAGTTAGGAATAAACAGTCTCTGATTACATCCAAAGGTGCTTGAATGTTGGCACCCATAGAGTTCTTTATTTCTGAAGGAGAACAGAAGTGGCGTTCAAAGATTCCCATATCTAGTTATGGAAATGAGATGCTAAATGTCATAGGTAGTTCATAAAGCCATCAGACAGAGGCCATTATGGACCTCTTAAACCTCTGATGGTAGACAGTCATATATTCTTATAGAAAGGTAGGAGGATATCTGTAACCTAAGGCTGTGGTTTGTACACTTCAAATGGTCTCTAACTGACAGCTGTTCCCTCAAACCTGATTAGTGGACACCCAGGATGAGGAAGAAGATTCTTTAAAGAAAGATGAAGGCATAGCTGTCAAACTAACAAAGAAGACAAGATAAGGTCAAAGCCAACATCTGACTGATTCAACCAGTAAATATATGATGGGCCACTTATCGATTCAGACAGTTTATTATTTGCATAAAAAGTGAAGGAAGAAGAACCAAAGAGGCCCCTCCCATCTTGAGTCCTAGGAGCTTCACAAGGTGTTCTGTCAAGACTCAGATCAGCTGCAGGTCAAGCGTTTGTCTGCCTGGCCGGTGTGGATACATGCAAGATCACCAGGGCAGAGCCATTCCCTACAACGGCATTGTGCCAAGGTCACTTAAAACATGTACTCTCCCATTAGCACTGGTTTCTCTTACCTTGTATTTCTATAATAGCTTCAGATTATTCAGGATTAGTTGACTTTGTTTGTTCACAAAGGATCAATAACTCATTTGCTTTTAGCTGTGCTCCAGAAAAGACACACAATTTTGATATAATCGGCCTGCCCCAAACCATATATCAGTATATTCTGCATTTATGTAACTATTTGTAGGTGTATAGGCGAAATAGTAGATCCTCTCTTAGTGGGAGAAAGGGAGTTGTAGAAAGGACCATTGGGCACATCCATAGAAGGTGCCAGCAAGACGGCCCCTGGGGCTGGAAAGCACCCATGTTCCATTTGCCAAGCCATGTATCCTTCAGAGACACCTTTTCTTACTTGGAACAAAGTAAGTTGTGTCCAGCTGTCAAGCCCTGCCTCCCCAGGCAACATCCAGCCCAAAAGAGCACATTTTTCTAATGTGTGTAAAAATGCCGTATGCACTAGCAGAGACCCTGAGGGTGGGAAATGTGGCAAAACATTAAAGTAAGAAAAGAACCATTGTCAGTCAAAAAGAAAAAAAAAAGCCTGGCCAAAAGCCATTCCAGAACCAAGGATTTTGGGTAACAGTTACAGAACTTGTTCTAAAGCCGACCTCCTGTCGTGGAATTACCCACTTAAGGAAGGAGAAGTACATTTCATTTCCTTATCAATTTGGGGGGGGGAATAAAACCATGTGTATAACATAAGGCCTTCAAGCCCCCCTACTCCTACCTAGCCCCACTCCTCAGATTAACCATAGTTAAGCATGGCATATACCCTGCTGGACTCTTTTGAAAGGGGCACATGGGATCAGAACAAAATGGGATCATAGGATACATGCGCTGCTGTAAGATTTTTCAGAAGTCACAACATCTAGTTCTGCCTGGGCAGTTGTAAAAAGTCTAAAGAGTTCTAAAGGAGGAGAAACTATTTGTGAGGCTGATGAGGAGGGGGATGCACTTGGCAGAGAGAACTGGTAATACACTAGGTGGAGTCATGAAAGGGTCTGGTGTAAAGAGAAAATTAGGAGAAGTCATGAGGCTGGACTGTGGGGGTTGAAGTAGAATGGAACTAAAGTTAGATCCTAAAGGGCTTTGAATGGTGGCCTAAGGAGCAGGTTTTTACTTTACAGGGAGCAAACAATCAACAAAGCGTGAGAGAAGAGCACCCAGGAGCTTCCACACCACCCAAGTTCAAGCTGGTGGTGTGGAAGGTGGAGAGAGCAGGGGAGGCAAGGTTGTTTGCTTGTTCCTCATCCTGGTGTACGATGACACCCAGGAGCTCCGTTTGGGGAAGTTCAAGCTGGTGGTGTGGAAGGTGGAGAGAGCAGGGGAGGCAAGGTTGTTTGCTTGATGAGCCTGAGCTTAGAAAATGGGAATGAAAAGCAGAAGTGAAATCATATCACAGGAGTTGCTCACATTGACATAGCTGCATTTATTAAGCTCCTATTTTGCACAGGGCCTTTTTCTTTACTAGCTCACTGACATTGTTCTGAAGCAGTGATTCTCAAACTTAACACATCAGCATCACCTGCAGGGCTTGATAAATTGTGGACTGCTGGACCCCACCCTCAGGGTTTCTGATCCAGTAGGTCTGGGGTGGACCAAAAGTTCGCATTTCTAATGCATTCTCAGATGCCGCTGCATCTGTTGTTGGCCTGGGGACCATGCTTTGAGAACCACTGCACTAGAGATTTATAAACAACTCTTAAATCCCTGTAGTGACCTGTGTGTTGCACATTACAGAGTTGCCCATTTGAAAAGCAGCTCAGTTGAAAAACAGTGTTTACCATTTATAGCCCGTATGTAAGAAGACTGATTTCTCTGTCCACAACATAATGTGTGTGGCCTGCCTTTCCAGGGTGACAGCCTAAGGACCTTCTGTCTTTGGTCAATGTGAGTGACCCTACAGGGACTTCCTTTTTCTTTAAAAACCACCTCCTCATCTCAACCAAATCACCCCACAGAGAGCTTGTGTCTGTTTTTAGGTTAATTCAGTCTAAACATCCATCCACACTTGGTGAAAAATCTATCCAGCTATCTTCGTGGGGTACAGTAAAAAACAAACCTCATTTTGTTCGTGTATGTTGTCATCTTGTTAACCGACCTGCAAAGACAGTGGCGGCAGCTCTATACTACAAATGGAATCCTGGAGTTTAAGCACTTTGAACAAAGCTACATGGATAGGAAAAAACTCTCTAAGCTGGGGTTTGACCTCCTGACTCTGAAGGCCCATGTCTTTTCACCCAACCTATGAGATATTGAGAAAAGTTCTCTCTTTGACTCAAAAAACCCTCTACCATAAGTGGATCTAAGCTGGATTGTAGCAGAGACCATTGCATGCTCTGGGGATCTCAAGAGACCTTTGGGAGGTGCATGTACAGCCCAAAATAACCATGAACAACTTAATTTGTTTTTACTAGTTTATGATATCATTTTCAGACCACTTTATTCCTTGCAATAACCCTTAAAGACAGTATATCCACTTCAGGGATAAGTAATGAAGAATCAGTAACCTGCTAAAGGTAGCAATACAAGAGACAGAGTTTGGATACAGCTGAATCCCATTAAAAAAGCCAATGCCGGATATGGTCTTCTATCTCAATTGGCCAAGGGTGCTACAACAGACCACAGACTAGCTGGTGTAAGCAATAGGAATTTATTATCTCACAATTGTGGAGGCTGGAAGCAAAACATGAAGGTGTCAGCAAGGCCACGCTTTCTTGAAAGTCTGCAGTGTTCTGGTGGTAGCTTCTTGGCTATCCATAGTTTAAGCTCTGCCTCTGTCATCTGGACATCTATCTCCCAATCTGTCTCCTACAGTCTCTGAATTTCCTTGCTTATAAGGACTCCAGTCATTGGATTAAGGCCTACTCTGATTCCATTTGGACTCACCTTAACTAATAATTACATCTTCTAAGATCCTATTTATAAATGAGTTCACATTCACTGGATCAGGGACTTCTAAGAGGCATGATTTGATCCATGGCAACTTCTAAGCCTTGATATAGAAAATGTAGTTTAACAAAAATAATAATAAAGAGAATGTTTTGCCAACAAATAAAATTTGGTAGGCAGCTTGAACCTTAATTCTATGTAAATGGTGATTAAAGACCTACATTTACAGAGCTTGAGGCAAACCTGGATGTATTAGTTTCCTATTGCTACTGTAACAAGTTGCTGCAAAATTATTGGCCTAAAAAAACACAAATATATTATCGTACAGTTCTGGAGTTTTGAAGTCTGAAATGGCTTTTACTGGGCTAAAATCAAGATGTGCTCCTTCTGGAGGTTCTGGCCAGGGAGGAGATTTTTTCCTTGCCTTTCCTAGCTTCCATAGGCTGCCTGAATCCCTTGGCTTATGGCCTTCCTCCAACAATCACATGACTCCATACTCTGCTTCTGTCTTCACATCTCCTTCTCTCACTGTTTTGTGACCAACCTGTATATTTCAGGATAATCTTCCACCTCAAGGTACTGAATTCACATCTGCAAAATCCCCTTCACCATATCAGTCTGACTCTATGGACCATTATTCTGCTACCACATCATCCAAGTTCAGGGATATCATCCTGAAAACATCATGTGTTGCTTAAATTTATTGCCTCAATTTTAATCTTGACAATGATAAGGAGGAGTTTTTCTCTCAGTCTAAATCTTCTCTCTTACACTTCAACAAAATACCTCATTCCTTCCAACCTCTCCAGTCCAAGTCCTGAAAATGTACAATCCATCTTGGTAGCAAAATATTACATTAAGATTTCTGACATGCTTTTAAATAAATATCAGAAATATTCATATTAATGAGATTTTAATAAGAAGTTGGAAGTAGTGTGGTCTCATTTTTTGTTTTCTTAGTTTTCTCCACTCCACTCCCAGGCCCAGTCACCAATCATATAAATTTATAATATACGCTTATTTGTTTAAGTTCTTTAGCCCATAGAAAGGCAAAACAGTGCTAGGCTTAGGATAAGAGCTGGCATTTATTGAGTTATTACTATATCTCTGGCTAAACTAGCTACAGAGAACCTTAATCTTAACCTCAGTTTGACTTTGTTCAGTAGTTAATTCCAAGTGATCCATGAATGAACCTAAAAACACAGAACCTCTCAAATATGCTGGTTAGATTTACTATCATGACACGAATTACAAACACAATTGTACCAAAGTACAGAGAATCTTGTGAAAGTTGAAATTTGAGTTCAGACTTAAGTCTTACTGTAAACACCGCTTCTGTACTTGAGCTTTCTAAGATAGCAATCCTGTTGACATAGGTATATTAAGATAAGAAATGCTGACTGCAATATTACATTCAGTAGATAGAGCTGAATTTTGAAGCATTTAGCAACCTCTGCCCTGCAATAATAAATGTGGTTCTTAGAAATACACACCTCTCAGAAATTAAAATGCTTCCTGAGTGATGATTGGCTACTAAAGCTCAGATTTCAACTTGAGTAAGTTCAGGAATTTCATTTTCCATAATTTAATTCTAAGGCCTCTGAATATTTTGGTCTATTTTCTGTAATCCTATTTATATTTGAAGT
The DNA here is from genome assembly GCA_004026745.1 of Myrmecophaga tridactyla. Classification (NCBI taxonomy): domain Eukaryota; kingdom Metazoa; phylum Chordata; class Mammalia; order Pilosa; family Myrmecophagidae; genus Myrmecophaga; species Myrmecophaga tridactyla. The sequence goes on along the minus strand of PVIY010045476.1, from coordinate 1,467 downwards.
CAAGAAAAACTTTTCCATTGTTATTTAACAGACATAGGTGCTACATAGGCGAGGTGAAGTGTTTCCTTGTAAATCAAAATTCTGAGAAATGTGTGAAAGGAATCATTAAGAATCTTCAAGTTATCTGTGCTGGGTTTGGGTTTTCATATTTCCTTCTAGCTTTTCTACAGCAGGCCCAACACAAGAATCGATATGAGTCTTTGTGTGAGACTTGCTCCTTGCTTTGTTTTGTCTTTGGGAGACGATGTTAAAACTACATTATCTGAAGTCAAAGTAGTCAAAGCAGTGTATAGTACTGTTGTGTCCTTGAGAAGACAGTGCAATAAAATGGGTCTTTGACAAATAGATCCTTTGGTCTATCTTTGGGTAGAGCTTAGAAAACATACTTGTCTGACTGGTTCTTTTTATTTCACTGGAAAGTGGTCCTCTCCCCACGCTATTGATAAAACATGGTGTGATAGTTAGGTTCTGGTGTCAACTTGGCCAGGTAATGATGCCTGGTTTTCTGGTTAGGCAAGCACTGGCCTGACCGTTGCTGCAAGGATATTTTAGGGCTGGTTAATAAACCAGAAGGCTGGTTTATTAAATCATCAGTCAGTTGATTGCAGCTGTGGCTCATCACATCTGCATTCAACTAAAGGTATGTGTACCACAATGAGATAATCCAATCAGTCAGAAGACCATTAAGGAAGAAGAGAGATGCTTTCACTGCTTCTTCAGCCAGTGAGCCTCTTCTGTGGAGTTTGTCCAGACCCTTCATCAGAGCTGGCAGCTACACAGCCTGCCCTGTAGATTTTGGACTCTTCCATTCCCACGGTTGCTTGAGACACCTTCACAAATCTCATATTTACGGATATCTCCTGTTGGTTCTGTTTCTCTAGAGAACCCTAATACACATGGCAATATGTAGTGTCTGTATTTGTGTAGCCCATCAGTCTTGGTCCCAACAGGAAACCCATGGCACACTCAAAATAGGAGTGTGAACATGTCAAAAGACTACTTAGAATCACGTGGGTGGCAGAGAACCATGAATCAGAGTGCAGGTACCAGGGCTGGTAGCGGCCTTCCTGTTACCACCTGCAGGTTCCAGGATGAGGGGAAGGATCGGTTACTACCACCTGGAAGGAGAGCATCATGTCAAGAGGGCCAACTTGAGAGGAGTAGTGCCTATCACTTGGACACAGCCAGTCTGAAGGCACCTTGCAGGGAGGGAGCCAGGAAAATGTATTCCCTGACCTTTCCTTCCTCCCTCAGATCTCCTGCCATGGCTCCCCATCGGCCAAACTCAATGGAAGCCAGAGGGTAAGGGGACACTGATAAAATCCAAATACTTGTTGGCAAATGAAATTTAATAAGTAGTAGGTCCAGAATCTGAATATTGTACTTGATGAACATCATGGGTTAGATTGTGTTAACACCTCCTCCTCCTCCTCCTCCTCCTCCACCACCACCACCACCACCACCACC
>PVIY010045475.1:0-19060 GCA_004026745.1 Myrmecophaga tridactyla | reverse complement strand
AGGGGGTGGGGGGTGAGTCATGGGTCACAGGACTGTGCTAGTGAGTGGAGCACATTCAAGGAATGTGGTCTGGCTTACTTCCTAGTCCCTGGCTCCCGTCTGTGCACTCCCAGACTCCATGCATCCACGCCAGGCTCCAGCTTTCTGTTTCTCAGTTCCTTGGCCTCTGCAACCAGGACTGCCTCTTTTTGGTCATCTCCCTGGAAGTCAAGTTTACAGTTCTAAGGCCGTGAAAATGTCCCAATTAAAGCAAGTTTATAAAAATCTCCAAATTAAGGCACCAATAAGAGATTACCTTCACTCAGAAAAGGCTGGTGAAGTTTAGGATTTTTCTGTCAACTGGAAAGTCACATGGTGAACATGGCAATGTCTACTAGCTTTCTCTTCAGACTTCTTATTTCATGAAGCAGCCTGGGAAGCATTTCCCTTCTTTATCCCCAAACGTCTCTGGCTGTGTGGGCTCTCAGCTCTCATGGCTCTCATGGATCTCATGGCTCTGTGACTTTTTCCAAAATGATTCCCTCATAAGGGACTCCAGTCAGCAACCCCGTCTTGAATTGGTGAAGACATAACTCTATGGAAGCCATGTGATCAAAAGTTACCACCCACAATTGGGTGAGTCACATCTCCATGGGAACAATCAAAAGCTCCCAGCCAGCAGTATCGACTGAGGATTAAAGGACATGGCTTTCCTGGGGTCCACCACAGATTCAAACTAGTACAGACATCAAAGATATTCTTCATTTCTGGTATGTGTTTTTCCTATTTTCTAGAGTTTCCATCACTCTGCTAACATTACCCATCTGTCCTTGCAAGTTATCCACCTTTTCCATTGAAGCTTTTAGCATATTAAACATAGTTACTGCAAATTTTCAGTTTGATAATTTCAACATCTCTGCCATATTTGAGTCTAGTTGATATTTGTTCTGTCTCCTCAGACTGTTTTGTAACTTTCAGTGTGCCTTGTAAATTTCTGTTGAAAACTGGTTATGAAGTTGCAGGTAGAAGGAACTGAGGTAAACAGAACTTTAATGTGAGGTTTTCTGTTCCTCAGGCTAGGTATTAAGCTATTTACTGTTTGTAGTGATATGTATCAGAAGTTAAAATTTCCTCTGGCATCCTTGTTTTCATCCTCCTTGTTTTCTTTGGTTTTCCCAGAGACATCTTCTTAAATAGGGTCTGAGCTTTGCAGTTCTTTCCTTTGTTATTCCCAGCTATTTCAAGGAGCCCTACTGATGTCATGGTAAGTGTTCTAGTTTGCTAGTCACTGGAATGCAATATAGCAGAAACAGAATAGCTTTTAAAAGGGGGAATTTATTAAGCTTCAGATTTGCAGTTCTAACGCTGTGGAAATGTCCCAATTAAAGCAAGGCTATAGAAATGTCCAATCTATGGCATCCAGGGAAAGATACCTTGGTCCCAGAAGGCTGGTGATATTCAGGGTTTCTTTCTCAACTGGAAAGGTACATGGTGAACATGGTGACGTCCGCTAGCTTTCTCCCCAGGGGCATTTTCCCTTCTTCATCTCCAAAGGTCTCTGGTTGTCTGGGCTCTCATGGTTCTTGTGGCTTTCTTGTATCTTGTGGCTCTGCTCTCTCCAAAATGCTACCTCTTTAAAATATTCCAATAAGCTAATCAAGACCCTCCTGGAATGGGTGGAGTCACATCTCCCTCTAATAAAAGGTTAATACTCACAATTGGGTGAGTCATATCTCCATGGAGATAATCTAATCACAAGATTCCAACCTACATTACTGAATAGGGATTTAAAAAAATAGCTGCCACTACAAGATGGATCAGGATTAAAACATGGCTTTTCTAGGGTACATAATCCTTTCAAACTGGCACAGTAAGGTACAGAAGAAGAGGAAACATTCTATACTCCAAGACTGGATCTCGTCTTTTAGTGAGTATATTCTCCTGGCCTGTGATCTTTACAAGTGCTTCTAGGCTTTTGCCCCCTTCCTTAAATCAAACAGGAAGGTTAGAGTGAGGTGGGGTTCAGTATTTCCCTTACCCTATGTCAAAGGCTAGCAGGTAGAATTCTGCATTTCCCTTCTCCTAGTGGTGTTTGATGTTTCTCCTCTTCCACATCAAATACTGGAGGGCCCTGGAGTTTGATATTTCACTCCCCCCACATCATTTAGGCTCTAGTAAAACCCAAATCATTTTGACACTGGTAAGATCATTTTGAGGGCAATTCTTTGTTGACAGGAATGGAGAACAGATCTCTCTGGGTATATTTTTAAATTATTGCTTCTCCCTTCCCCTAGCTGGAATTATGAAGGTAATTTTTTTCAAGTCTTCACAGGGACAGAACCCAGTGTGGCTCTTAGATGTAAAACTCAGGAGAGTGGGGGGCTCCTTAAAACGGCCCCTACCTCAGGCTTTAACTCTTAAACTAGTCCACACAGAGCATCCAGCAATTCAATCACCAGTTCACACATTCCTATGGGTGCTTGCTTCAGTATAGAATTTCTGTTCCTTGGTTTCTTCTTTAGGTAAGCTGTGTCTCTCTTTATCTGTCTTCCTGTTTTCAGGGTAGTAATTATGCCCTAAGACCTCCATTCTCTGATGGATCTAAGAAGAGTTGTTGTTTGTCAATCTGTTAAGTATTTTTCTTGTTGTTAGGATGGGAGAGACAACTTCCTAGTTCCTTACATAACAGACTGGAAACTGGAAGTTTGCCTTCTGTTTTATATAATTCATTGAGAACATTGAAAGAGATTTTCTTTATGTCTGGCTACTTGGGAATAGTCTTATTTTCTATTTATCTCTATATCTCAAGGACCTCCTATGTAGTAGGAAGTGAAAAGAAATTGGGGTCATGAATGAACAAATGAGATTTTGGATAAATAGATATAGGGTTAGCATTGATTTAACATAGGTTTCTAATTTCTCAAATAAAATGAAAGTGCCTAAGAAACTCAACAAACTATTTTTTTATTTAAGACACAGAAATTCAAGAAGGGACTCCTCTGGGAATGTTTCCTCAACCTGCTGAGGCAAGAGTTGGGCATCTCATATTAAATCAGTGCTTGGTATAAGCTTTAATCATCACACCATATTGTTATGATTTGTTTTCAAGCCTGACTTTCTCATTGGTCTGTGCAATCCGTAAGGCCTTTATGAATCTTACTAATTCATGAAATCCTAAAATGTAGTGCAGTTAAACAATAAAACTGAAGGCAGTTACTATATTTGAATCATCTCATTCATTATCTCAAAGTAAGTAAAATGTATTGCGTGTCATACAGAAATCCCAGGGCTAAGAATAGAACAGAGGTCTGAGAGGGCAATCACCTTCATATATTTACTATGAAAATTTGGAGTATGAGTTTCAAAAGAAAAAGGGATGGTTCATTTTATTTTTTTCTATGGTTACAGGATATTTGAAATTATTGATAGAGTTAAAGCTTTAGCAATGGCTTCAAAAAATGAGAAAAGTTGAATTGTGCTCAAATAAGCCACAGTTGGGTGAATGTCCCTGATCTTGTTTTACCATTTGGAGTAATGTGTAATTGAACTTAGAATTTGTTGGTTTTTTAATTTTTTATTAGAGAAGTTGTGGGTTTACAGAAAGTCATGCATAAAATACATGAGTCACGTACACCACCCCACCACCAAAACTTGCAATGGTGTGGAAAACTTGTTACAATTGATAATAACACCTTTTTTTTATTTTGCTATTTTTAACAGTACTTACATTTGTCACAATTGATGAAAGATTATTAAAGTAGCACTGTAACTATTATCCATAGTTTGCATAGGGATATTTTAACCTATATTCCTGAAATATTATTTTTTCATCTATGTCTTTATTTTATTACTCATCTACCCATACCCTGGATAAAGGAACTATCAGTCACAAGGTTTTTCAATCATGAGGTAACATGATAAAGCTATATTGTTATACAATCTTTACCAAAGATCAAGGCTGCCAGATTACAGTTCACCAATTTCAGGTATTTCCTTCTGGCTATTCTGATACACTAGAAACTAAAAAGAAATACAGACATTGTGAGCCAGTAGGTATAATCCTTTCTTAAATATTAATTTCTCAATTACATCTCCTCCTCATTTTATCACTCCTTCAATCTTCAGGGTATCTGGGCAATAACCATTTTAGCTTCTTTGTGCTGGACAGAGGTGTCAACCTTATAGGGTAGAGAAATAAAACTAGTTGATGTTCTGAGAGAGACAGTTACCTCTGGGTTTCAGGGCTTATCTGGCCTAGGAACCTTCTGGAGACCATAAGTTTCTGAAAAAATCAACTTACTAAGTAAAATATTTATACAGGCTTAGATAGACCCCAGGATACTCTTTAGGGTTTTCAGAAATACCACTGATTGGTGCTTGCATATTGAGGCTATTTCCAATATGTGGCTGAAGCTTGCATAATAGCAATCTCCAGAATGACCTCCAGATTCAATTTTATATTTCTTAGCCACTGAAATTTTATTGTGTTTAATCCTCCCCGCCCCCCATTGATCAAGAAGGCATTCTAAATTCCATGATGCTGGGTGGTACAATGGTGGCTCAGTGGCAGAATTCTCACCTGCCATGCCATAGACCTGGGTTTGATTCCTGGAGCCTGTCCATGCCAAAAAAAATTAAAATTCCATGATGCCAGGGCCAGCCTCAACCTGAGAGGCATGAGTCAGATTGCCAAGGAGACTTACACCCTGGGCATTATGTCCCAGTGTTAATTTATTTACAGAGTTGATTTAGAAAAAGAGGCCACATCTGAGCAACAAAAGAGGTTCTCTAGGGAGGGTAACTGTTAGGTATAATTAAAAGTAGTCTCAGCATTGCCATCACAGAAATAAGTTTCATAAAGGCAAGCCCCAAGATTGAGGGCTTGGCTTGTTAAATTGAGTGTCCATAATACCTGAGAAAATATCAGGAATTCCCCAGGTAGGGATGTTTAATAGTTCCACAATTTCTTTCTCTAGTCCCTCAAGGGCACTTTGCAAATATCTTTTTGTTTTCTGCCTAAAATACTCTGTGATGTAGAAGGATATTACATTAACCTGCACAACATAACAAGATATCATTCCCTATTCTAGGGTCCATGTAATTAGGTTGTTTAAATAAACTGATGAAGCAGGTTAAATTAGATAGAGGCCACAGAAAATTTAAATTCTTAATCAAATAAACATCTCTTCCTTAGGTCTCATAATGAAGTTGGAGTTTTAAAATACATATATCATCCTTTACCCTGTATTCTGATTTGCCTTAGTTTAAACAAGTCCATTTCATTCACATTTTTTATTGAAGTCTGATCTCTTTTTCAGTTTCTTTACCAGTTGCTCTATAGAATAATGCTGACTTTCAGAGCAGCAGAATTCCAACTGAGTCTCAGGTGTCACACGGATACCTAAAGTTCTAGGGAACTACCAGGTTATATACAAAGAGTGCAGCATCTAAGAATTTAGAAATAATAGTTAAAACTCAGGAATAGATGTGCTGCTGTAAGCTTATAATCTAGGAATCTTTACAATAAGCCTTATTGAACATTCTACATTCCTTAATCATCAATTGCCCAATCCCTGCCCACTGTCTATCTCCTGATAAACTATGCCCTAGAATTCAATTCTCAGAGTTTGCTCACTATAGTTAGTTTATATTGGTGAGACCATACAATATTTGTCCTTCCATTTCTGGTCTGGCTTATTTTACTCAACATAATGTCCTTAAGGCTCGTTCACCTAGTTGCATGATTCACTTCATTTCTTTCCACAGCTGTACAATATTCCATGGTATGTATAAACCACCGTTTGCCATTCCATTCATCAGCAATACACCCTTACTTCATCACCACACTCATTGGCATTTGTGACTAATACTGCCATGAACACCAGTGTACAAATGTCTATTCCTCCTATGAAACCATCACACTGTCTTCCAGAGGGGCTGTACCATTCTGCTCTCCTACCAACAGTGAATAGGTATATCTCTCTTGCCACATCTTCTCCAGCATTTGTCTCTTTCTGTTTATTTTTTAAACAGTTTTATTCACACACCATACAATCCAACCTAAGTGTACAATCAATGGCTTCTGATGTAATCACATAGTTATGCATTCACCACGATTATGTATATTTGAACATCTCTATTTCTTCTACAAAGATAGAAGAGAAAGGAAAAAAGGAGAAACAACAAAAGCCCCATACCAATCCTTCATATCCCCTTCTTACTGACATTTAGCTTTGGTAAATTGCCTTTGATACACTTAATGAAATAATATTAAAATGTACTGTAACTATAGACCCAAGTTTGAATTGTATTTTTTCCATATACCATCACATTTTAAGACCTTGCATGGTGACCTTCATTTGTATTCCTTATGTAAAAACTGTGTTATACTTGTACATTTAATCACCATCATTGTCCACTCTCGGTTTCACTAAGTTACACAATCTCAGTTTCTATCTTCTTTCTTACTGGTGTCACACATGTACCCAGCCTTCCTCTTTCAACCAAACTTACACTCAGCTTTGTTCAATTATACTTACAAATTGTACTACCATCACACAGAATTGTGCTATCTATTTCTGTATCTTGACAATCTTGTTAAACATTCTATACTCCTTTAGTACCAAATAACCAATCTCTAATCTCTTCCTATATCCTGATATTCTGTGTTCTCAACTTTAACTCTCAGAGTTTGCTCATTATAGTTAGTTCATATTAGTGAGACTGCAGCATTTGTCCTTTCATTTCTGGCCTATTTTGCCCAACATACTGTCCTCACATCTCATCCACATTATTGCATATGTCACGAGTTTATTCTGTCTAACAACCGCGTAATATTCCATCATATGTATATATATATCACAATTTGCATATCCATTCATCAGCTGAAGGACATTTGGGCTGTTTCCATATATTGGTAATCATCAGTAATGCCACTATAAACTTCAATGTGCAAATGCCCGTTTCTGTCCCTGCTTTCTGTTTTTCCAAGTATATACCTAGGAATGGGATTGCTGGATCATATGGCAATTCTATACTTAGCTTCCTGAGGAACTGTTAAATTGCCTTCCAGAATGATTGCACCATTCTACATTCCTACCAATGGTAAATAAGTGTACCTCTTTCTCTGTGTGCTGCCAAGCACTTGCAGTTTTCTGTTTTTTGTTTTTGTTTTTGTTTTTTAATAATAGCCATCCTACTAGGTTTGAGATGATATCTCATTGTGGTTTTGACTTCCATTTCTCTAATAACTAGTGAAGTAGAACATCTTTTCATATGTTATTGAACATTTGTATTTCCTCTTTGGAAAGGTATCTATCCATGTCTTCCACCCATTTTTTTTCAATTGCATTGTTTTTCTTTTTGTTGGTAAGTTGTAAGATCTCTTGGACTATTCCAGATATTAAATCCTTATCTAATATGTGGTTTCCAAATATTGTCTTTCATTACATAGATAGCCCTTTTACTTTCCTGACAAAATCATCAGATGTGTAAAAGTATTTAATTTTGAGGAGATCCTATTTATCTATTTTTCATTGCTTGGCTTTGTGTGTAAGGTCTAGGGAAGCACCTCAGACCGCAAGATTTTTATGATATTTCCCTTCATTTTCTTCTAAAAGTTTTATCATCTTAGCTCTAATGTTTATGCATTTTTTTTTAGTTTTTATTTTGCTTTTGTGTGTGTGTGTGTGTGTGTGTGTGTGTAAGGTGTGAGATAGGGGTCTTCTTTGATTCTTTGGCATATGTATATCTAGTTCTCCATGCACCATTGATTGAACATGCTGTTCTGTCCCAGTTGAGTCAATTTGACTGCCTTATCAAAGATCAATTGTCTGTAAATGAGAGGGTCTATTTCTCAAGACTTGATTCAATTCCATTGCTCAGTATATCTATCTTTGTGCCAGTACTATGCTGTTTTGACAAATGTAGCTTTGTAATATGCTTTAAAGTCAGGTAGTGTGAGACCTCCCACTTCATTCCTCTTCTTCAAGATATTTTTAGTTATTTGGGACACACTGCCCTTTCAAATAAATTTGGTTATTGGCTTTTCTATTTCTGCAAAGTTAGTTGGTGGATTTTAATTGCTATTGCATTGAATCTATAAGTCAATTTGGGTAGAATTGACATCTTAACTACCTTTAGTCTTCCAATCCATGAACAGGGTCTGTCCTTCCATTTATTTAGTTTTTCATTGATTTTTTTTTAGCAATATTTTGTAGTTTTCTCTACATATATCCTTTTTGTACTTGTTTAAATTTATTCCTATGTAATGTGGTTGTCATTGCAGATGGCATTATTTTCTTGATTTCCTCCTCAGATTACTCATTACTAGTGTATAGCAACACTACTGATTTCTCATGTTGATCATGTATCCTGCCACTTTGCTATACTCATTTACTAGCTCTAGTATATTTGCTGTAAGTTACTCAGGATTTTCTAGATATAGGATCATGCCATCTGCAACCAGCGAAAATTTTACCTCATCTTTTCCAATTTGCATGCCTTTTATTTCTTTTTCTTTCCTCATTGTTACAGCTAGAACTTTCAGCACAGTGTTGAGTAGCAGTGTGACAGTTGGCAACCTTGTCTTGTTCTTGATCTTAGAGGGAAAGCTTTCAGTCTTTCCCCATTGAGTACGATGTTAGCTATGGATTTTTCTGATATTCCCTGTATTAGTTAGAGTTCTCTAGAGAAACAGAATGAACAGAGAACACTCGCAAATATGAAATTTATAAAGGTGTCTCACATGACCGCAGGAATGCAGAGTCCAAAATCCGCAGGGCAGACAGTGAAGTCAATGACTCCGATGGAGGGTCTGGATGAACTCCACAGGAGAGGCTCACCAGCCAAAGCAGAAATAGAATCTGTCTCTTCTGAATCCTCCTTAAAAGGCTTCCCATGATTTGATTAAGCATCACTCATTGCAGAAGACACTCCCCTTTGGCTGATTACAAATGGACTCAGCTGTGGATGCAGCTGATGTGACCATGATCTAATTCTATGAAATGTCCTCATCACAACAGACAGGCCAGCAGTCGCACAACCAGACAAACAGGTACCACAACTTGGCCAAGTTGACACATGAACCTGACCATGACAGTCCACCCCTTGCCAACTTGGCAGCTATATATATTACCTTAAACCATACCCAATTACCAATTAAAAACAATAAAACACTCATTTTTTCTTTTACATAACAATACTCAACTGTCCTGCATATAACTGGAAACACATTAAATCTCTCCAGAATAGGATGCAAATACTTGGGCAACATTCATTCTTAAAATTGACATCTTACAACTTAAATAGTATAACAAGAACAAAACAGCATTAAGTCCTCATTTCTGTAACTGATCACATAGTCAAAGTTCATATTTATCACTACCTTCTTCCACTGCCCATTCCATGTTCCCTTTACCCTTAGCAAGTGCTTCAGCTGGCCATGTTTTTTTGCCTGGTGGGGTGACCCAAACCTTCATTCCTGAAGTTTCAGAGCCATTGGTAGTCCTGCCTAGATTGGGTTGTTGCAGTTTTCCATTGATTTTAATCACAGGGCATGGTAGTACTAATAGACGCCCTAGGGGCTCTCCTATATTCCAAGAAAACTCTTCTTTACCTCCATTATGTAGTTGTAGTCCTACTTCCTCCTGATAGTCAGGGTCAATCATCCCAGACAATAATGTAATCCCCTTCTTGGCTTGTTGATCCAGTGGCATAAGTAGCCCAAAGTGACCAGGTGGCAGCCTTAGCTTCCAGTTCAGTGGAATCATTGCTGTTTCTCCTGGAGGAAGCACTCCCCATTTTGGAACTAAAACCTGCAGACCAGCAGAGCTCAAGATCACAGGGACAGGAAGCAAAAATTTTCCTACTGGATCACTAAGGATAATAGTGAGTGGTACCACTCCCATTTCCACCCCTTGTTTCCTGGAAGCATGGATCCTAGAACTATACAGCACCATACAGAGGTCACTTCCTCTGTATTCAGAGCATATACAACTTCCTGGAGAACATTACCCCAACCTTTCAAGGTATTGCCACCTAGTTGGCACCATAATTGAGTTTTCAAAAGGCCATTCCACTGTTCTATCAATACAGCTGCTTCTGGATGATGGGGGAACATGGTAAGACCAGAGAATTCCATGAGCATGTGCCCATTCCCGCACCTCATTTGCTGTGAAGTGTGTTCCTTGATCAGAAGCAATGCTATGTGGAATACCATGACAATGGATAAGGCATTCTGTAAGCCTATGGATGGTAGTTTTGGCAGAAGCATTGTGAGCTGGGAAAGCAAACCCATATCCAGAGTATGTGTCTATTCCAGTTAGAACAAATTGCTGACCCTTCCATGATGGGAGTGATCCAATGTAACCAACCTGCCACCATGTAGCTGGCTGGTCACCTTGGGGAATGGTGCCATATTGGGAGCTGAGTGTGGGTCTCTGCTGCTGGCAGATTGGGCACTCAGCAGTGGTTGTAGCCAAGTCAGCCTTGGTGAGTGGAAGTCCATGTTGCTGAGCCCATGCATAACCTCCATCCCTACCACCATAACCACTTTGTTCATGAGCCCACTGGCCAATGACAGGAGTTGCTGGGGAAAGAGGTTGACTGGTATCCACAGAACGGGTCATCTTACCCACTTGATTATTAAAACCTTCCTCTGCTGAAGTCACCCTCTGGTGTGCATTCACATGGGACACAAATGTGTTCATGTTTTTAGCCCACTCAGAAAGGTGTATCCACATACTTCTTTCCCAGACCTCTTTGTCACCAATTTTCCAATTATGGTCTTTCCAAGTCCCTGACCATCCAGCCAAACCATTAGCAACAGCCCATGAGTGAGTATACAAATGCACATCTGGCCAGTTTTCCTTCCAAGCAAAATGAACAACCAGGTGCACTGCTCGAAGTTCTGCCCCCTGGAAGGGTTTCCCCTCACAACTGTCATTCAAGGAGACCCCAGAAAGGGATTTTAATGCTGCAGCTGCCCACTTTCGGGTGGTACCTGCATATTGTGATGAACCATCTGTAAACCAGGCCCGAGTTTTCTCTTCCTCAGTCACTTCACTGTAAGAAACTCCCTAAGAGGCCATAGCTCTGGTCTGGGAAAGAGAAGGTAAAGTGGAGACCATGGGCATTTGGGCCACTTCTTCATGTAACTTACTTGTGCCTTCAGGACCTGCTCTGGCTCTATCTCATTACCATTTCCATTTTATAATAGAGTGCTGCTGCACATGCCCAAATTTATGGCTTGGTGGGTCAGACAACACCCAGCTCATGATAGGCAACTCAGGCCTCATGGCAACTTGGTGGCCCATGGTTAAGCGTTCAGTCTCTACTAAGGTCCAGTAGCAAGCCAAAAGCTGTTTCTCAAAAGGAGAGTAGTTATCTGCAGCAGATGGCAAAGCTTTGCTCCAAAATCCTAAGGGTCTGCATTGTGTTCTCCTACAGGGGCCGGCCAAAGGCTCCAGACAGCATCTCTATTTCCAACTGACACTTCCAGCACCATTGGATCTACTGGAACATATGGCCAGCAGCCTGGACCTGTCACAGAGCCTCCTCTTGTTCAGGTCCCCACTCAAAATTAGCAGCTTTTCTGGTCAATTGATAAATAGGCCAGAGTAGCACACCCAAATGAGGAATACGTTGTCGCCAAAATCCAAAAAGACCAACTAGGTGTTGTGCCTCTGTTTTGGTCATAGGAGGGGCCAGATGCACTATCACCTTAGAAGGGATATCTCAACATGCCCCACACCACTGGACACCTAGAAATTTCACTGAGGTGGAAGGCCCCTGTATTTTTGTTGGATTTGTCTCCCATCCTCTGACACGCAAATGTCTTACCAGCAAATCTAGAGTAGCTGCTACTTTTGGCTCAATAGGTCCAATCAACATGATATCATTAATATAATGGACCAGTGTGATGTCTTGTGGGAGGTAGAAATGATCGAGGTCTCTGCAGATGAGATTATGATATAGGGCTGGAGAGTTGATAATACTCCTGAGGTAGGACAGTGAAATTATATTGCTGTCCTTGCCATCTGAAAGCAAACTGTTTCTGGTGGTTCTTGCTAATAGTTATTGAGGAAAAAAAGTGTTTGCCAGATCAATAGCTGCATTCCATGTCCCAGGGGATGTCTTGATTTGCTCAAGCAATGATACCACATCTGGAACAGCAACTGCAATTGGAGTTACCACCTGGTTGAGCTTACAATAATCCACTGTCATCCTCCAAGATCCATCTGTTTTCTGCACAGGCCAAATAGGACAGTTGAATGGGGATGTGTTGGGAATCACCAACCCTGCATCCTTCAAGTTCTTAAGAGTGGCAGTAATCTCTGCAACCCCTCCAGGAATCCGGTATTGCTTCTGATTTACTATTTTGCTTGGTAGGGGCAGTTCTAGTGACTTCCACTTGGCCTTTGCCACCATAATAGCCCTCACTGCATGAGTGAGAGAGCCAATGTGGGGATTCTGCCAGTTGCTCGGTATGTCTATACCAATTATACATTCTGGAACTGGGGAAATAACTACAGGATGGGCCCAGGGGCCCACTGGACCCACTGTGGGATGGACCTAAGCTAAAACTCCGTTGATCACCTGGCCTCCATAAGCCCCCACTCTGACTGGTGGATCAGAGTGATATTCTAGGTATCCTGGAATTAATGTCACTTCTGAACTAGTGTCTAATAATCCCCAAAATATCTGAGCATTTCCTTTTCCCCAATGCATGGTTACTCTGGTAAAAGGCCGTTGGTCTCATTGGGGAAGGCTTGGAGGAAGATTAACAGTGTAAATTTGTGGCAGTGTAACAGAGTTCTTCCCCAAAGGGACTTGGCTGCCCCTTTATTCAAGGGGCTCTGGGTCTGTAAATTGTCTCAAGTCTGGAAATTGATTAAGGGGCTGTGACTCTGTGTTTTTGTAATTCAGGTTAGACTTCTGTTCACTTGACCTAGAACTCTTTTGTTTATACAGCTCAAACAACAATTTAGTAGACTGCCTTTCTATTGTATTTCTAGATACCCCATGATTTACTAGCCAATGCCACAAGTCTCTGTGTGTCATATAATTTGATACCCACTTTGAGTTTGCTGTCTATTATAATAGCCACGTCTACCCTGACTTTGGTGATTAAGTGCTGCCACTTGGCTTCTGCCAACTTGGGATCCTATCATCCCCATTGTGTTTAAGGATTCCAGCTCTGTGACATAAGTTCCTACAGTAATATCTGACCTACAGAGAAGTGCAACCACAGAGCTCTTCAGGGATGATGGTGCTAGTTTCACAAATTTATTTCTCACTGTTCTGGTAAAAGTTGCATCCTCCAAGCATTCCTGGTGTGTAAGAGCAGGCTTTGCATGATAAATCCACTCTAACATTCCAATCTCTCTAAGTCTCTGGATCCCCTCATCTACATTATACCAGGGCAGTTCTAGCATTTCAACCTCAGGTAATATTGGCCATGTTTTGATCCATGTTTCAACCAACCATCCAAACAAACTGTTAATACCTTTTCTAACCCCTTGAGCTATAACATTGAATGCAGAATCTCTGCTTAGTGGGCCCATATCAATAAATTCAGCCTCATCCAGCCTTATATTCCTCCCACCATTATCCCACACCATTAAAATCCATTGTCACACATATTCCCCTGATTTCTCTATACATAAATTGGAAAACTCACACAGTTCTTTTGGAGTATAATGTACCTCCTCATGTGTGATATTTTGTACCTCACCTTTAGAGGTCTGTTGGAACCTTAGTCTAGTTATAGGTCTGGAAGAAATGAGGGGTGGTGGAGGTGGGTCATGAAAAGAATTAGAAATATCTTCCAAGCCATTTGCTTCAGGGCCTTCCTTTGCAGTTTCATCTGGTGAAACAGGATTAATCACTCTAGGGCTAATCCCTTCAGGAGGAGGTTGGGTAGCCAAATCCTCAAGGCAGGCTGCAGGTAGGGCAGTTATGTCCTCAGGGCAGACTATTACAGGGTTATCTAGAGAGACTCAGAATGACTTAGGGTTTCAACCTCACCCCTGACATCATTATTAATCCATATGTCACCATCCCACTTTTCAGGGTCCCACTCCTTTCCAATCAATGCCCTCACTTTAACGGCAGACCCATGCAAGATTGAGATTTCAGTTTATGATGTAAAGTTGCTACTCTAACAATAAGATTCTGAGTCTGATTTTCAGAGATCTCAAGTCTACAGCTACAGGAAATAAAATTTTCCTTCAGGATACTCACAGAAACATCTACATCTGCCAGATGGCACTTAAGCTTCTCGTTTGAAACCTTAAGCCCATCCCTTCCACTCCTTAATGTAGCCAGTGTATCTAAAAACAACCAGCCAACATCTCTATACCTCTTATTTCTACAAAACTCTGTAAAGGTGTCAAAAACATTATCCCTCAGAGCCTGGCTTCGAACAGCCGAAGCATTAGGAGAATCAAATAAGTGATATTTTGACTATCTCTTTTGCCAACTCACTCCATGGATTGGGAGTGTCATCTGATCATGGGAATCAGAGTCCTTAGTGTCTTTGAGTCCAGTCAGAGTAGAAACCATTCATAAAAAAACCCATTTTTAAGATCCTGTTTCTTAAGAACCACTCCTGATACCACGTTGTATTAGTTAAGGTTCTCTAGAGAAACAGAATGAACAGAGAACACTCGCAAATATGAAATTTATAAAGGTTTCTCACATGACTACAGGAATGCAGAGTCCAAAATTTGCAGAGCAGGCTGTGAAGCTGATGGAGGGTCTGGATGAACTCCACAGGAGAGGCTCGCCAGCTGAAGCAGGAATAGAATCTGTCTTTTCTGAATCCTCCTTAAAAGGCTTCCTGTGATTAGATTAAGCATCACTCATTGCAGAAGACACTCCCCTTTGGCTGACTACAAATGGACTCAGCTGTGGATGCAGGTGATATGATCATGATCTAATTCTATGAAATGTCCTCTATGCAACAGACAGGCCAGCACACTTGCCCAACCAGACAAACAGGTACCACAACTTGGCCAAGTTGACACATGAACCTGACTGACCATGACATTGCCTTTATCATGCTGAAGTAGTTTTCTCTATTCCTATCCTTTGATGTGTTTTCATCAAGAAATGATGTTGTATTTGGTGAAATCTCTTCTCTGCACCAATTGAAATGATCATGTGACTTTTCTCCTTTGATTTGTTGATGTGGTGTATTACATTAATTGACTTTCTTGTGTTGAACCCTTTGCATACCTTGGAATAGAACTCACTTGGTCATGCTATACAAGGCTCTTAATGTGCTGCTGGATTTGATTTGTAAGTATTTGTGGAGGTTTTTGCATTTATATTCATTAAAGATATTGTTCTGTAATTTTCTTTTCTTGTAATTTGTTTGTCTGGCCTATTAAGGTGATTCTGGCTTTATAGAATGATTTAGGTCATTTTCCCTCTGTTCTATTTTGCTAGCTTCTGGAATGCAGTATACCAGAAATGGAATGGCTTTTAAAAGGGGGGATTTAATAAGTTGCTAGTTTACGGTTCTAAGGCTGAGAAAATGTCCCAATTAAAACAAGTCTTTAGAAATGTCCAATCTAAGGCATCCAGGGAAAGATACCTTGGTTCAAGAAGGCAGATGAAGTTCAGGGTTTCTCTTAAGTGCAAGGGCACATGGTGAGCACAGTCAGAGTTTCTCTCTCATCTGGAAAGGCACTTGGTGAACATGGCCAGGGGTCCTCTCTCATCTGGAAGGACCCATGACAAACACAGCATCATCTGTTAGCTTCTTCTCTCCTGGCTTCTGGTATCATGAAGCTCCCTGGGAGGTGTTTTCCTTCTTCATCTCCAAAGGTCACTGGCTCATGGACTCTCTACTTCATGGTACTGCAGCATTCTCTGCTCTCTCTGAATCTCCTATTCCCCAAAATGTTTCCTCTTTTATAGGACTCCAGAAATTTATCAAGACCCACCCAAATGGATGGAGACATGTCATCACCTAATCCAGTTTAACAACCACTCTTGATTAAATCACATCTCTAGGGAGATGATCTGATTATAGTTTCAAACATACAGTATTGAGTAAGGATTATGCTGCCTTTATGAAATGGGATTAAGATTAAAACATGTCTTTTCAAGGGGACATGCATCCTTTCAAACCAGCACATGCTCCTCTTCAAATTTTTGAAGAGTTTGAACAGGGTTGATACTAATTCTTTTTTGAATGCTTGGCAGAAATCACATGTGAAGCCTTCTGGTCCTGGACTTTTCTTTGGGGGGAGATTTTTGATGACTGATTCAATCTCTTTACTTGTGATTGTTTGTTGAAATCTTCTGCTTCTTCTTGAGTCAATGTTGGTCATTCAAGCTTTTCTAGGAAGTTGTCTGTCTCATCTAAGTTGTTTAGTTTGTTAGCATCTAGTTGTATATAGTATCATTTCATTATCTCCTTTATTTTTATGGGCCATAACTATGTCCCCCCTCACTTTCCTGATTTTACTTCCTTGCATCCTCTCTCTTTTTTTGTCACCCTAGCTAAGGGTCCATTGATTTTATTGATTATATCAAAGAACCAACTTACAGTTTTGTTGATTCTCTCCATTGTTTTTGTGTTCTCAATTTCATTGATTTTTGCTCTAATCCTCATTATTTCTTTCTTTCTGTTTGCTTGGGGGTTATTTTGCTGTTCTTTCTGTAGTTTTTCCATGTGGTCTGTTAAATCTTCTACTTTTTTCTTTCTTCTTTTTAATCCAATAAGTTTTGACATGTTCTGTTTTCATTGTCATTTGCCTCAAGATATTTGCTGACTCCTCTTGTAATTTCTTCCTTGACCTGCTAATTGTTTTAGAATGTGTCATTTAGTCTCCATAAATTTGTGAATTTTCCAGCCTTCTGTCTGTCATTAATTTCCAACTTATACCATTATGATCCAAGAAAATATTTTGTATAATTTCAATCTAATTAAATTTATTGAGGCATACTTTGTGACTCAACATGCGGTCTATCCTGGAAACTGGTCCATAAGCACTTGAGACAAATGTGTACCCTGCTGTTCTGGGGTGAAATGTTCTGTAAATGTCTGATAACTCTAGTTCATTTATCATACTATTCAAGATCTCTGTTTCCCCATTGATCTTCTGTCTAGATATTCTATCCTCTTTAGAGATAGCGTAGCGAAGTCTCCAACTATTGTTGTAGGTGTGTCTACACCCTTCAGTGCCATCAGTGTTTGCCTCATGCATTTTGCAGCACTCTGGTTTGGTGTATAAATATTTATGATGCTATTTCTTCTAGATTAATGGTCCCTTTTATGAATACATGGTGTCCTTCTTTGTCTCTTTTAATTGTTTTACATTTGAAGTCTAATTTGATATTAATATAACTATCCCCTGTTTCTTATTTTCTGGTTGTTGTTTGCTTGAAATATCTTTTTCCAACCTTTCACTTTCAACCTATTTTTGCCTTTGGGTCTAATGTGATTGTATTAGTCAAAGTTCTGTGGAGAAACAGAATTAAAAGGAGATATCTGTAAATATGAGATTTTATAAATGTGTCTCATACAACTGTGGAGATGCATGTGTTTATATTCCATACGGCAGGCCAATAGCTGGCAACTCCAATGAAGTTTGTTGATAAACTTCCACAGAAGCTAACTGGCTGAAGAAGAAATTAAAGTCTTCAACTAATTGGGTTAAGTTCAGCTGATTGGATTCTCTCATTGCAAAAGACACTCCCTTAGTTGATCATAGATGTAATCAGACACAAATGCATTTAACTGACTGATGACTTTAAAGAAAAGAGCCTTCTGGTTAACCAGTCACAAAATGTGATTGTAGTAATGGTTAGGCCAGCATTTTCTTGATGAGATAACTGGGCACCATCACCTGACCAAGTTGACAAATGAACTTGACCATCACAGTAATTCTCTTGTAGACAGCATATAGATGGATCCAGTTGTTTTATCCATTCTGCCAGTCTATGTCTTGATTGGGGAGTTTAGTCCATTAACATTTAATGTGATTACTGTAAAGGCTGTGCTTCTTCCACTCTTTTTCCTTCAAATTTTACATATCATAACATATTTTTCTCTCTTTTTTTTACTCTTTTAGCTCCCTCTATTGTCAATATTCATTTCTACATGCTTCTCCAAACTTTTCTCTCTTGTCTTCTCCTATCTGCCTGTACCACTCCCTTGAGTATTTCTTGTAGAACAAGTCTCTTCTTCACAAACTCTCACAGTGTCTGTTTATCTCTAAATATTTTAAACTCTCCCTCATTTTTGGAGGACAGTTTTGCCAGATATGGAATTCTTGGTTGGCTATTTTTCTCTTTCAGTATCTTAAATATATCATGTTTCTTGTCCTATGGTTTCTGCTGAGAAATAAGTACTTATTCCTATTGAGCATCACATATTTGTGATGGATCACTTTTCTCTTGCTGCTTTCAGAATTCTCTCTTTGTCTTTGACATTTGACAACCTATTTAGTGTCTTGGATAGGTTTACTCATATCTATCCTGTTTGGGATATACTGTGCTCCTTGGACTTGTAATTTTATGTCTTTCATAAGATTTTGGAAATTTGCAGTGATTATTTCCTCAATTATTCTTTCTTTCCCTTTCCCCCTTTCTTCTCCTGCTGAGGCACCCATAACACCTATAGCTGTGTGCTTAATTTTGTCATTCAGTTCCTTGTGACCCTGCTCAAATTTTTCCATTCTTTTCCCTATCTGTTCTTTTGTGTATAGGATTTCAGAAGTCCTTCCTCTACTTAGCTAACCCTTTCTTCTGCCTATTTTAATCTGCTGTTGTATGTCTCCATTGTGTTTTTCATCTCTTCTATTTTGCCTTTCAGTCCCATAAGTTCTGCCATTTTCCCCCAAACTTTTGAGTTCTTCTTTATGGTTGTCCCATGTCTTCTTTACATCCTTCATCTCTTGCCATATTTTCCTTCAAGTTGTTGAATTGATTTAGAAGATTTGTTTGAACATCTCTAATTGGTTGTTTCAACTCCTGCATCTCCTTTGAAGTGTTAGTTTGTTCCTTTGATTGGGTCATATATTCATACTTCCTTGTATAACTCATGATATTTTCCTGGTG
The DNA here is from genome assembly GCA_004026745.1 of Myrmecophaga tridactyla. NCBI lineage: Eukaryota > Metazoa > Chordata > Mammalia > Pilosa > Myrmecophagidae > Myrmecophaga > Myrmecophaga tridactyla. The sequence goes on along the minus strand of PVIY010045475.1, from coordinate 4 downwards.
TCTA
>PVIY010045474.1:0-19059 GCA_004026745.1 Myrmecophaga tridactyla | reverse complement strand
CTTTCTTAGTTGTTTTCTTATTTACATTTAAAAAAAGTTATGAGGGGATATAATTATAACTACACATTTCACAGTGTTCAAAGTATAGGTGTATAAACTAAAACATGCAACTATTATGACTATCTTTATATTTTGCTGATTTTTATTCACATTTATAGATTAGTAGTTCATTTGGTTTTATCATTTAATGATCGAGTTACTTGTTAAATATACAGTTAGTTGGTTCTGCGGTGGTACCCAGATGTCCATTTTCATAGGCATCCCAGGTGAGTCTGATTAGAAGTGAAGATACAGTTTTGTTACTAGGATAGCACTCTAAACGTTTAGAATCAGTAGTAAATCTCACCTAGAGATAAATGTGATTTATGTATTTTGGAGAATCCTTCTAGTAATGACACCATTTCATAACCCTTATGGTAGGAAGCAGCTCCTCTGCTGCTGATCCTTGTATCTAACCCAGATGTTTCTGACTGCTGGAGAACATTTTATTTATATACAATACTCAAGACTAAGACACAAGGGGCTGACGGAAAAAATCTGAAAACATCCTTTCTGCTCAGTTTTTTCCCAAAATGTTTTGGATAAACTGTGTTTTACAAAGTTCAAGAATATGCAGTAACAAAATGGATATGTTACTAAAGTTTCATAAAATAAATCATTTTCCCATTGAATTCCATTATGTTTTCAGAAACATTATTCTCCACCTGGAAATTAGCCCCAGGAAGAGTGCCTGTGTTTATGGCATCCAATCCAAGTTCACATAACTGAGGTCCATCCTATGACAAACTATAATAAATCCTGTACATGGTTCACTCTAGGATTTCACCAAGAGAACTCAAAAAACCGTGGCCAGGCCCCCAAGGCACTGCCTGAACAGGTACGTGGGTGGCTTCCAGTGTGAGTGACAAGTGGTAGCCGAAGCAGGAGGACCTCAAGGGACACTCAGGCAGGACCATGCCAGACGGAGGGTCGGAGCAAGCTGATAGATGTGTTGTCAAGATGAAGGTGGACTACAGTGCCACTGTGGATAAGCACCTGCTCAGGTGTGAGACACTGGCCAAGGAAGGAGGACTTCAAGAAGTCACTGACTTCTTGAAGAGACAGTCAGGGTTTCTCTCTTTGGAAAAACAGACCCACACTGCTTCTGATATGGTGTCTACATCCCATATCTCAGTTGCAGTAGTGAAAATGAGCTATGAGGTTAAATGATGGGATTTACTTAAGGAAAACATTATGCTTTTGTCAAAAAGGCAGAGTCAGTTAAAACAAGCTGTTGCAAAACTGGTTCAATGGTGCTGTACTTATATGTTGAAGAAACCACAGACCTCCCAATCAAACTTCAATTAACTGATACTCTACAAATGGTTACAGAAGGAAAGATTCTGTTGAAATTAAGCACGCTCAACTGACCAAAACATTAGCAACTATAAAAGAACAAAATGGTGATGTGAAAGAGGCAGCCTCCATTTCACAAGTTATAGGGGGAAACCCAGAGGTAGATGGAAAAGAGCGAGCACGTGGAGTTTAATTTGGAGCAAATGAGGCTCTGCATAGCTGTGAAAGATTACATTTGTGCACAAATCATCAGCTAGAAAATTAACACCAACTTTTTCCAGGAAGAAAATACAAAGAAATTAAAGTTGAAATACTGTGATTTAATGATTTAGCTGGATCAATATGAGGGATCCTATTTGTCTATGTAAGAACCACAGAGCAATATATAAACAGGCAGAAAGTGAAAAAGGGCAACAGCTCTGAAAAGTGTTGTCTCTATGTTATCTAGGCTCCTTTTGACAATGAACAATCAGATTTGGTTGCCTGAATAAGGAGTGACAAGAAGTGAGAAGAAATTCCTAAATAGAAGGATCTTTAAAGCCTTTTATCACAACAGAGTTGGTATGTTGGTCCACACTTGTTGAGGATTATGGTATGGAATTAAAAGAAGGTTCTCTTGAGAATCCTGCAACTGATGTTTTTGGTTATACAGAGGAAGGTGAAGAAGGTGGAAAGATTTGAACAGGGCTACTGAACATAATATTAGAATAATGGCCAAGTAATATACAAGGATAACAATGAAGAGGATGGCACAACTTCTGGATCTATCTGTTGATAAATCAGAGGCTTTTCTTTCCAATCTAGTAGTTTAAAAAGACCATCTTTCCTAAAGCAGACATGTTGACAGGCATTACCAACTTCCAGAGACCTAAGGATCCAAATAATTTATTAAATGACTGGTCTCACAAACTGAACTTTAACAAAATTACATCCTCATAGCCAAAGGAGAGATTATACATCAAGGGTCTGAGTGTCCTTGACGCTTTTAGAAAAGAGTTAAAATTAGAAGTAATTTTTTTTAAAAAGACTATTATCGTGGTGTATATGCTGGGTTTATCTCTCTTCTATTCTCAACTCCTTTGTCTAAAACTGAAGACATGTTTGAGGTCCTCTTTAACTTTTAGGATCTCTGATTTCATTCATTGTTTATGTTTGCAATTGGTGCAAAAATATAGTATTTTTATTGTCTGAGTACTCAAAAAACTGTGTCATAACTTACCCAAATATATTCTCTATTGTTTGGGAAACAAAAACAAAAACAAAACCATGGATGGCTGACTTGGACAACATATAAACATGTGAATTTGCTCAAAAATAGAGTGAAATTACTTAAAAACAATAGGTTGGAAAGTATATTTCAACAGAACTGTTACTTAAAAAAAGAAGTAGGGTGGGTGGGGAGTAAATCCAGACCCCTGAAGCTGCCAGGCCTAATCCCTGGACCTGTGAAGGAGACCTTACATGGCAAAGGGCTGTGCAGACATGAGCCAGCTGCATGACTGGAGCTGTGAAGGCCAGCCTGGCCATCCAGGTGGGCCCACTGGACTTATGAGCGTCCTTCTGAGTGGGGAGACAGAAGAGATCAGAATACAGACGACAGAGACAGAGATTGGAACAAAGCAGCCCCAAGCCAAGGAAGGCCGTCAGTCATCAGAAGCAGCAAGAGACAAGGAACAAATTCTCACCTGGAGCTTCCAGAAGGAATCACCCTGCCTGCCCCTTGATTTGATTTTTTTTTTTTTTTTTTTTTTTAGGTGCAAGGTCCGGGAATAGAACCCAGGTCTCCTGCATGGAAGGCGAGCATTCTACCACTGAGCCTTCTGTGTATCCCACCTTGATTTTAAAAGCTCCACAGGATTCATTTTGGTCTTGTAGACCCCAAACGATTAGAGAATAAATTTCTGTTGTTTTAAGCCACTAAATGGAAGAGATATAAATTCAAAACAACCTCATCAGCAATAAAGGGTGGGAAGGATCAGAAATTGTGGAAAACATTTCATATGGAGACACACTTTTTAGGAGCAACATGATATAACACTTACCCAGTGAAATATCACTGGGTATTTATTCACAGTACTTGTACATTTTTTCTCAAGTATACCATCACACCTTTCTGAAGGTAAAATAGCAACAGGCATTAAAAGCCTCCAAGAAACCGTCTGCCAATCTGTATCTTTCAAATGGTAAGTTTAGTCCATTAACATTCAAAGTTATTACTAAAAAGGCATTTCATGAAATATAATCCAGCTGTATGCTGCTTACAAGAGACTCATTTAGACTCAAGGATACAAATAGACTGAAAGTGAAAGGATGGAAAATGATGTCCCACACAAGTTGTAACCAAAAGAAAGCAGGAATAGCTATACTAATATTGGACAAAATAGACTTTAAAAGTAAAGACATCATAAGAGTCAAAGAAGGATACTATATATTAATAAAAGGGACAATTCACCAAGAAAAAATAACAATCATAAATGTTTATGCTCCCAATAAAGGAGCTCCAAAGTACAAGACAGACATTGGCAAAACTGAAGGGAACGATAGATGTTTCAACAATAATTGTAAAAGACTTCAATACACCACTCCCCTCTATAGATAGAACAACCAGACAGAAGATCAACAAGAAAACAGAGAAGCTAAACAACTTGATAAATGAATTAGACCTAACAGACATATATAGGTCATTATACCCCCCAAACACCAAGATATACATTCTTCTCTAGTGCTCATGGAACATTCTCCAAGATAGATCATATGCTGAGGCACAAACAGGTCTTTATAAATTTAAAAACACAGAACTTCTTCAAAGCATCTGCTCTGATCACAATGGAATGAAGCTCGATATCAATAACCACGAAAGAATGAGAACTTTCACAAATATATGGAGATTAAATAACACACTCTTAAACAACCAATGGGTCAAAGAAGAAATTGCTAGAGAAATCAGTAGCTCTCTGGAGACAAATAAAAACGAGAATACAACATTTCAAAACTTATGGGATGCAGCAAAGGTTGTGCTGAGCCGCCAATCTTGGGATCTGTTCATATGAAACTTAATCCTGCAAAGGTTAGGCTAAGCCTGCTTAAAATTAGGTCTAAGAGTCACACCAAGAGAACCTCTTTTGTTACTCAGATGTGACCTCTCTCTCTCAGCCAACACAACAAGCAAACTCACTGCCCTCCTCCTCTCTATGTAGGACATGACTCCCAGGGGTGTGGACCTTCCTGGCAACGTGGGATAGAAATCCTAGAATGAACTGGGACTCAGCATCAAGGGATTGAGAAAATCTTCTTGACCAAAAGGGGGAATAGCAAAATGAGACAAAATAAAGTGTCAGTAGCTGAGAGATTTCAAACAGGGTCAAGAGGTTATCCTGGAGCTTATTCTTATGCATAATACAGATATCACCTTTATACTGATTATATAACAAGAACAGAATGATCATATGGTAAGAATGTTTGTGTTTGTACGTGGTTATGAATCATAAATTTAAAAAATTAAAAAAAAAATCTTCCTATAAGGGCCAGGTGACTTCACAGGAAAATTTTATGAAACATTCCAAAAAGACCTAACACCAATCCTGCTCAAACTTTTCCAAAATACTGAGGAAAAAGGAATACTGCCTATCTCATTTTAGGAAGCTGATGTCATTTTAACACCAAAATGGGGTAAAGATGCTATAAGAAAGGAGAACTACAGGCAAATCTCCCTAATGAACATAGATGCCAAAATTCTCAACAAAATACTAGCAAATCAAATCCAACAACACATTTAAAGAATTATACACCACGACCAAGTTGCATTTATACCAGGAATGCAAGGATGGTTTAACACAAGAAAATCAATTAATGTAATTCAGCACATTAACAAATCAAAAAGGAAAAATCACATGATCATCTCAGTTAATGCTCAAAAAGCATTTAACAAAATTCAACATCCTTTTCTGATAAAAGCAATTCAAAAGATAGGAATCAAAGATAACTTCCTCAATATGATAAAGGGCACATATGAAAAACTCATAGCCAACACTGCAGTCGATGGAGAGAGACTGAAAGCCTCCCCCTAAGATCAGGAATGAGACAAGGATGCCCTCTGTCACTATTATTCAACTTCATACTAGAAGTTCTACCTACAGCAATCAGGCAGGACAAAAAAAAAGGCATTCAAATTGGAAAGAAACATAAATTTTTCATTATTAAATATATATATATATACCTATATATGTGTGTGTATATATATATATATATATATATACTAGCCTCCAATGTTCTGGAGCAGCTAGAAGGAAAACTCTAAGAGGATGGTATGGTAGCCCAAACTCTAGGATCTCTCCTATAACTACTTGTTGCAGAGTGCTTTGAAAACTGTTGCTTTTTTCTTTCTTTGCTTTGTTTATATATGTTATATTATAGAATTTTTTAAAAAGTTAAAAAAAAAAAAAAGGGAGAGAGAGAGAAGAGAAAAATAAAAATTAAAAAAAAAAAGGCTCCAATGAGCTGAGACTCAACATCAAGGGATTGAGAAAAACCCTAGAGTAAGCTGAGACTCAGAATCAAGAGATTGAGAAAACCTTCTCAACCAAAAGGGGGAAGAATGAAACGAGACAAAGTGGCAACGGCTGAGAGATTCCAAACAGAGTCAAGAGGTTATCCTGGAGGTTATTCTTACACATTAAGTAGATATCACCTTGTTATTCAATATGTAGTGGAGAGGCTGGAGGGAACTGCCTGAAAATGTAGAGCTGTGTTCCAGTAGCCATGTTTCTTGATGATGACTGAGTAAGGATATTGCTTTCACAATGTGACTGTGTGATTGTGAAAACCTTGTGCCTGATGCTTTTATCTACCATGTCAAAAGATGAGTAGAATATATGGAATAAAAATAAATAATAGGGAGAACAAATGTTAAAATAAATTTAGTTTGAAATGCTAGTGATAAATGAAAGCGAAGGGTAAGGGGTATGGTATGTATAATCTTTTTTTTTCTCTATTATCATTTTATTTCTTTTTCTGTTGTCTTTTTATTTCTTTTTCTGAATTGATGCAAATGTTCTAAGAAATGATGAATATGCAACTATGTGATGATATTGAGCATTACTGATTATATATGTAGAATGGAATGATATGTTAATGTTTTTGTTTGTTTGTTCTTAATTTTTTTAATTAATAAATAAATTTTTTTTTTAAAAAAAGCCTCCAAGAAGCCAAAATGCCAACAAAGCAACCACACTCCTAAAATCAAGCCACATCTGCACCCTTCAAATACACGCCCTGGCCTCCTCACTTTTGTCAGGGTTATCCAAGATGACTGTTTTGTCCCCCTCTTATTGCAGCTATCGCTCCACCTCCACCCCATCCCAGGACACCACCCTCCCTGGGTTCCCTCTCACTGGCTTCTCCTTCACAGTCTCCTCTGCTGGTTCCAGGTTCCCCTGTCCCCAGCGACTTCTGAAGTCTTCCCACTTCTCCACCTGCACACCAAGCTCAGGGCTTTGGATACAAACTGTACTGGTGATCCCACTCTCAGTCTGGGCCCATATACCCAAATGCCAGTAGCATCTTTCCTGGATGCTGAATAGGACTCTCATGGCCAAATGTGGCACTCCCCCACAGCCGTGCCCAGGTCAGCTGACAGCAAGTCTACCCTTCCCTTAGCTCAGGCCAAAACCTCTTTCTCTCACCTGACACCAACCCCTCAAGAAATGCTGGTACCCTGCCATTTTTCAACCCTCTCCAATTACCCTCTGGAGCAAACCATCTCACTGCCTGCAATCCACCTCCCAGCCTGCCCTCAACAGGCAACCAAAATGATGCTATGCCATTAAGACAAATTACATAACTCTTGAATTCATGACTATACTGCCTACCAAGCCCTCGAGGTGTGGCACTCTCAGCCCATCCTTTGCGCTGTTTCCTCTACACAGCAGGCATTTTCCTCCTCAAGCCTTTGCCTGCTGTCCCCTCTGCCTGGAAACACGACCCCCATGTCCTGAGAGCTGACCCCTCATCTCTTACCTCACTCAGGTCACCTGCCTAAGGAGGCCCACCTGCCCAGCTCCCTTAAAACAGCAGTCCCCCACAGCACCCCTGATGCCCATATGTATCCACTTCTTCCCCACAGCACCCATCACCTTCCCACACATTATACAATTCACTTATCTCTAAGTTTATTTTCTCTCCTGGGATTGAGGTCTGTTTGTTCTTTGCTGTATCCTAGGGCCGAGAATAGTGACTGGCGCTTGGTGGATGCTCATAAATATTTACTCAGTGAAAGGCGCACAGAATGCCTGGAAGCAATCCAGATGGTCCACAATGGGCTCCAGTCCATCTGTATGGCAGAATTCAGTGCAGCCAGGACAATCACGCCACGCAAGAGTACCTCTTTCTCTTGCAGTGGACAGCTGAAGTGTCTCCCTTCTCCCTTTTTGGCAACAGATCCTAGTTCTCCATTGGGGAAAACCCTACCCCACCCCAATTCCACACTCTGCCTTGAGGACAGGCTGCCCTTTTCCTGGGTGCAATTTTATCCCAAAGCCACCTGTGGGGAGGGGCCTGGCCAGGAGGACACCAATACTCAGGAGGACAGGGCTGGGGCTGGGAATAAAGGAAAAAGGATGCCAGAAGGGGGGCTGCAGCCTCAGGCCCTGGGTCCAGCCCCACCTGGCTTGCACCTGAACTTTGCTTGAATAAATCCAAGTTGGGTTTCTGTTAGTTACAACCACAAGACTACAAGCTTATGGTGCTGCCTCGGTGGACAGAGGCTGATGTGGCTGGTATAAAATACTTGGGGCAGATCTAGGACATGTTCTAGGGAGGCCCTGAAAATAAACTCATCTGTTATTGTTATAATTAACACACATGCTAAAATACTCAGGATAATATATGGCTACAAAATGACATGAAGTGTGAGTTTTTCTTCCTAGGAAGTTATACATGAGCTGTCATTCAGCGCTCCCTGGAAGGCACGGCCCAGGGACAAGCACAGAACTTTTTTCAAGGTTTACTGTGCTCTCTACATCTGTGAATTACAGTACTCTTTACTTCATTAAATAAGAGAAGACATAACTACAAATGTCATTTAAAACAAGATTAAATCACATCATCCAGTGCCTAAGTGCCCTCGGCCCCAACACTGGCATTCCAGATGTTTTATAACCCAAAGTGCCCATTGAGCAAGGCCCCAGGGCCCCCTCCCCTTCCCCCTGCACCTGTAGCTCCCACCTAGGTAGACCTGAAGGCACATATAACACAGGGACCTTATTAATTATTTAAAATATATGGTCATTCAGCTTTTATAAAAAGCCTTAAGACAAATGAATAAAAAATATTATGTAAACAAGTCCTGACACCGAAGCGAATATGGGAAACATCTTCATGGATGTCTTTTGAACGAGGCTACTTAGACATGCCTGGACACCAGCCCACAGTAACAGGATGGGCGAATCTGCCTACCACAAGCTGTGACCAGAGGGCAGGCTCACCTGCACTGGCCCTGCAGGTGTGCTGCCCCCATGCAGCAACAGGGCGGGCTTTGGGGCCTGCTGCATCACATGCTGTGGCCAGTACCTGAGGCCCACGATGGGAAGACAGTCTGCCTAAGGGTTATTCTTGAAGTTCCTCTACCAAGAAACACCTACCTTCAAAGTCATCACCAAAAACAAAATAAACCTCCATACCCAGCCTCAAGTGGTACCAGGCTTTTACTTCCCTTGCACAACCAACTTTTGATGTGGGCTAGAAAGAGGCCAAGGCAACCTGTTAAGGAAACAGACGATAAAAGACAAAAAGTGAATCCTCTCTTACAAGTCCAGGATCTCCAAGACCACAGTTACTGCCCTGTACCCTCACCCCACCCAAATCTATGCTGTACCTTGGTTTCTTGCCCAGAACAGTTGCTAATCCACCTGTTTCCACTCCCCTCCAGGCAGGGCCACCACTCAAACCTCTGGAATCCATCCAGAGACCACTTGCCTTGGGAGGCTTCTAGATATACACTGTTCGTCCTTTCCTTAATGATGGTACACATCTGACGCTTATAAGAAATGGCAATCTTACAAAATTAAGGAACTCTACAAAAACTCACAAATTTTTTAGGGCAGCATAAGTCGACCTCTAGTTCAACAGTGAACACACAGAGGCCTTTGACTAGATGTCACCCCACATTGCAACACAGAAGAGACATAAAAGAATATTTGTTAATTCATATCTCTAGAGGAACAGCAGCTCAAATACACTCATAAGAAAATGGAAGTAAAACTATACTGATAGACCATTTTTCCTGTATCAGATTGACAACACTTTTCTGGAGGGCAATTTGACGACAATTTTTTAAAATCCTTTAAGACATATAAATACCCATCCCCCCAACAATTCATTTTTAAGACTTTAACCTAAGGAAATAATAAAGATTGTGCATGAGGGTTCAGCTACAAGAAAATCTACAGTAGTGAAAAAGTGAAAACCTCCAATTACCAAAACTGGAGCATTAATCAAATAAATTTTGTATAATGGAAAAACAACTTAGCCATTAAAATTATGTTGTATGGTTATGAATACACAACTATGTGATGATATTGTGAGCCACTGATCATACATCATGTATGAACTGTATATGTGTGATTTGTCAAAAATATTTTTAAGAAAAAGTTAAAAAAATCATGTTATAAAAGTTTGAAAAGGTTCACACTGCTGGATAGGAATTTTATTTTCATGGATTTTTGTGGGGTTTTTTTTACGTTTTTATTTAAATGAGCATCATTTGTTTCCTTTTTCTTTTTAAGATTCCTCTGAAGGCACTCTACTGGGTAAAACCCAGCTCTGTCCCTTGCTGTGTGTGGAAGCTGCCAATGCTACTGGCACAGTGGGTCCCTCCTCCCCACCTAATCGCCCCCCACATTGCAAATCTCAGAACAGTTGCTACTTGGAGCAGGAATTTAACAAACATTTATAAAACAGAGTCAACTAAAACTGCTGTCCATCAGCAACATTCCCAGGAAGTGTGCCCTGTTTAAGTGAAGTTTTTGTAGCCCGAGATTCAAATAGCCAACTGATGAGAACAGGTTCTCTGTTCACACATCACAAGCTCTAAGATCCCACCTATTAGAAGTTCATTTGCTAAGAGAGGAAACCAAACGTTTTCAGAAGTACTGATGAAATCTCACTAACTGATAATTTCTCGTGTAAGGTACCCAAGTCAGGCTCCTTGGAGGGGTTTTCTTGTCTGGCTTGATGTCTGGTTACTTCCTGGCTTCTTCCATCCTCACCAATCAGTGAGTCATACTGATTGAGATGGATTTTCTAATAAAAGTGTTAAATTTTCAATGGCAAAATAATGAAGCTTTGTTTTTCTTTAATTTTGGTATAGTAAACCCACCCACCCACCCAATGCTGGAATAAAATAAAACTTTGTAAACAAGTGGGGGAGAAAAAAAACGAATGGGTGGAGGAGGAGGAAAGAGTAAGAAACAAGCACTGCCAGAAGTGACTGTGCTAGTAAGAGTCTCTTGATTCTCAGGAAAACTAAATAAAAAAAAAGACTATCCACCTGTCCCTTCTTCATTCGGAGAACCACCTAATGAGGTAGCTGGGTGGATGGAGAACTCCCTGCTGGATTCTACACACTGGGTCGTCCTGTCCCTGCACCCGAAACCCAAACGCAGACAAAACACTTTCTGTCGATCACATTTCTGTGATCACAAAAATTGGTCACCCTACAGAAAGAGGCACCATGAGACACAAGAGGAACTGATTCTCCTACTTGGTGATCTCATTCTGCTCGTCACACCATGAAAGTGCCCAGCACCACAGACACCCTGGGCGACGTCTTAACTCTCGAGACCCTTCATGAGTAGTACTGCAGGCTCCAGTATGAGAGAAAAGGACCTCAAATGAAAGCACATACGGCCTCAGTTACACGTCACCTATTCTGGGCTGGACAGCAACCCCATTTGATAAGGTGCCCATGGTGGGCAGGGGATACAAAGGAAACTTACTCCCCAGGCCCACACACTGCCTTTTAGGCCTGACCACACAACACTGCCTGTTGAGTGATGACTTGAAGAAAGCATATGACTCACAACCAAGGGCTCCCCAGTCCACTCTGACCGGCCAGGCAGGCCACAGGCCCCCCAGGGCTCTCTTGGAAGCATTTACACCACCTGGTGCACAGCTCTGCCCACCTGCTTCCTGTCTTTCCAACTCTCTGAAAACCGCTCTTCAGACAAGCCTCCTGGTCTAAGGGACAGTCCCCACTTCATGGTCTGCATCAATACCCGTAAAGAGAGCACGGCTGACATCAAGTACCTCCATGGAGTTTGGACACACCCATCCACCCCCAAACTGCTGGGGGGGATGTGCAAAGATGTCCCTCGATAGCAAAATGCTGCACCTGGGAAGTTTTAAAAATCTCTCTCTTGCCTGGTCCCACCCCAGAGATTCTGGTTTAACCGGTTTGGGGCATAGGCTGGGGCCCTTGATCCTGACAAGCTCAGAATCACTAAGAAACACTGTTAGGAGAAGGCGCTCTCCAAGAGGGCTCACGGGCCGCAGCTCATTAGGAATGCTGATTCTCAGGCCCCTACCCAGGTTCTACCAAAGCAGGAACTGAAAGGCGCAGCCCAGCAGACTATGTTAGACAAGCGCTCCAGGCAAGTCGGATGCCTTTAAACCCTGAGACCCTCCGGATGGAGGGACAAGGAGAGGCCAGCCCAGGAAGAAGCTGGCCAAAGACCTCCTTCAAATGCATACCTCTGACTACCATCCCCAAACTTCCCAAGACACAGGTGGGGTTATTAACTCACCACTTCAAAAAGCAGTGTCTAAAACAGAACTTCACAGTTCATAGATTATCGGGTTCTTTCTCTTTTCAATGCTTAAATCAAAAATATTAGGAACGGATGGGGCGGTACAAAGAGCTCTAGCCACAGGGTCAGCCTGGCAAGGCACAGCCCCTCCCAGGACGAACTTGCTCAGTGCTGACAGGCCTGGATGCTCCACTACCAGGCTCAGCCATGCCCAGGGTTCAGAGGCATGAAAACCCTTGGCAGCAGAAACAACAGTGTGCCAGGCACAAGGGATCTTCCTATTACTGTTACAAGACATTTCAAATAAACTGTTTCTTTTCATCCCTTGTCCACTGGTAGGTCTTCTGCCTGCAGGTGGAAGTGGAAAGAGGTGGGCTCAACCCAAGAGAGAGCACACTCGGCTTTGTTAAGAGGGGCTACAGGAGACTTTGCATCCTATGCTCTGTGTTCCTTTAACATTGGTTTGCTTTTTCAATAATAATAATAATACAAACGTGACTTCAGTGGTTAGGCATCTCAAAGATCCCTCAAAACAGATGGGATCAGAAGCTGGAGGGAGGCCCTCTGTGGTAGTCAGATTCAGTTGTCAACTTGGCCAAGTGAAGGCACCTAGTTCTGTTGCTGTGGACATGAGCCAATGGTAGGTGAACCTCATCTGTTGCTGATTATATCTGCAGTTGGCTAGGAGGCGTGCCTGCTGCAATGAATGATGTTTGACTTAATTGACTGGTGCTTAAATGAGAGACTCAACGTAGCACAGCCCAAGCAGCTCATCTTCAGTATACCTCATCTCAGCACTGGCAGCTCAGCCCAGGCCTTTGCAGAAAGGAATCACCCCAGGGAAACTTGTTGGAACCCAGAGGCTTGGAGAGAAGGCCAGCAGAGATCACCCTGTGCCTTCCCATGTAAGAAAGAACCTCAGTTGAAAGTTGGCTGCCTTTCCTCTGAAGAACTAACGAAATAAATCTCCTTTTATTAAAAGCCAATCCATCTCTGGTGTGTTGCATTCTGGCAGCTAGCAAACTAGAACACCCTCCTATTGCTGCAGATGCTTTCTGCCCCCACCACAGCCATCCAGCCGCACTACCAGGTAAGGGAGATGCCTATTGAGCCCCTGAGACAGCTTTTTCCAGCATGGCTGCCTTCAAGTAGTAACCTTGTGTTCTAGTTTGCTAGCTGCTGGAATGCAACACACCAGAGACGGATTGGCTTTTAATAAAAGGGGATTTATTTTGTTAGTTCTTCAGAGGAAAGGCAGCTAACTTTCCACTGAGGTTCTTTCTTACGTGGAAGGCACAGGATGGTCTCTGCTGGTCTTCTCTCCAGGCCCCTGGGTTCCAACAACTTTCCCCGGGGTGACTTCTTCCTGCATCTCCAAAGGCCTGCGCTGAGCTGCAAGTGCTGAGATGAGGAATGCCAAGCTGCTTGGGCTGTGCTACGTTGCGATCTCTCATTTAAGCACCAGCCAATTAAGTCAAACGTCACTCATTGCAGCAGACACACCTCCTAGCCGACTGCAGATGTAATTAGCAACAGATGAGGTTCATGTACCGTTGGCTTATGTCCCCAGCAACAAGACTAGGCATGCTCACCTGGCCAAGTTGACAACTGAATCTAACTAACACACCTTGCCAAATTCATCACATAGCATTTTCAGAAGTAAACACTTCTGAAGAGTCCCATAAGGCATAAAAGAATCTTACTTTGTCTTTCAAGCCAAGTCTTTTGAACATCATTGTAAGGAAGACACGTGACTGGCCTTCTGAAAGCATATAGGAACAGTGCAAAGAGAAAACTTCAGGAAATTAAGATCCCAGCTGGCCAGGCCTCACCACCAGGAATGGGGATGGAGGGGAAAGCCTCCCTGGAGCTCCAGGCCCACCAGTTCCCAGGGAGGAAAGACCATGCTTATCCCTTTCCTTCTGATTTTCAAATAAAGCAATTTCATCTACAATGTGCTATCTCAACTTTTTTAAGCATTTAATAAGACAAAAAAGGAACAGAGAAACTTTACATGATCCAAAAGCATTTTAAGCAATTTCACAATTTTTGAAATTCTTTACAAGCTTACCAGGTCACATGATATATAGTCATATGTAATATATACATATCAATAATATAATCAGGTCATATAAACCTACAATTTTTTTTTTTTTTAACATGGGCAGGCACCGGGAATAGAACCCGGGTCCTCTGGCATGGCAGGAAAGCGTTCTTGCCTGCTGAGCCACTGTGGCCTGCCCTACAATGTTTTTAAAGCATGCCATTGTCTAGGAAATGAGATGAAAATGCTAAACGTGTTACTCACACATACATATAGCAAGAGGAGATTCCTAGGAGGTAGAATAAATGTTTTTCACATAAAGAGTTTATCATAAATCAAAGGAAAAAGTTGGATCTGACCTGTTGAAGGGATCCTAGAAAAGCAGATATGGCCAAAACAAACACACAAAAACCACATTCACAAGAAACAGGACCTCCTTTTAAAATTTGGAAAATTATTCACTTTTGCCCAATTTAAAAAGCCCTCTGTGCTCCTAACCATTAACTCCTAGAAGAGAGGAAAAGTGCTGATTTATTTTTGGCAACTCCCCTAAAATGCCGCATCTAGCTTAGTACACAGGGCACAATGAGTCACACTGAGACCTGGTTTCCAGGTGACCCTGCATTGCCAGGAGCTTAGCGCCTGCCCCCCGCCCCGAAGCATGAGGGTGACCTCACAGGAGAACTGAGATCCAAAGACCACCTGGCCACTGGCAAACCCCAGAGTAGCAGTCATAGTATATGCACCTTCCAGCCCCCCACCACGGCCGGCGAGCTAGGTGCGGATAGTCCTCCCCACCAGGAGAAGCCTGTCCAGACCCAGAGCCAGCCTCTACCTTTCAGCCTTTCCCTCCACCCCTCCCAAACTCACTCCCATGTGACTTCCACCCCATAATTCCTCAGAAACAGTCCGTTCACGCAACAACAATCCTGCACCTGGATTCACATTTGACACAGCTGATGACCCCTCCCCTGGCTACCAGAACATCCTCCCCCACTCATGCCTTCACCTCTCTGGCTGCACCCTCCGTCCTCAGCCTCCTTCCCCCTCATCCTCATATTGGTGCTCCACGGATTCCAGTGGCCTCCTGAAAAGACCAAGAGCCCTCCACCTTGTTGCTCAGTGACAAGTCCCAATTAGGTTCAGGTCTCCCTTTCTCCTTCCATCACTGTAACCCGAATGCTGTGTGCTGGACACCACTGCACACCAGAGCCAGCAGGCAATTCATGGAGCGGTGAGAACAGAAGGAGGGAGCCCACAATCAGGAGCAGTAGGCCAACTGCGGAGTGTGTTGGAGGGTCTGGTAAGTGCTACGAGAAAGCTAAAGAGGGGAAAGAGTCACTGGGCTTCACTCAAGCCCGCATCAGAATCACCTGGAGGGCTTCTGCTGGGTCTGCATTTTTTTTCTTCTTTTTTGTGGGGTCTGCATTTTTAACTCTGCTGCAGATCCAAGTGCCCCCCTCTCCGCCCCCCGTAGAAGCAGTGGTCTCGCCAAACTGTGGTGGCAACTAATCTAGGAAGCAGCAGTGGACAAACAGGTGACAAAGGTGATGGGGGGGTTGGGTGGGGGCAGGTAGGTAGGGTCCCCCTCTCTGCTTGTGGACACTGTGGCACAGCAGCTCATCTTCACGGGAGGGCATGGACACAGAGCCAGATCTCAATACCCCAAGGCCAAGTGCCCACTGTCCTCAAGTCTCATCATGGATGAGATAACACCTGTGCTTTGTTATTGGCACCTCTCTCAGTCTAGCTTTGTTAATTTCTGCTGAAGTCAATTTAACAACTTGCATCTCCCACCCCAACCTCCCTCTGAGCTCCAGGTCCAAAGGCACTGGACATGCCCATGGTAACGCCCAAAATGTCTAAACCTGAGTTCCCCACCTGCATCGCTACCTCTTCCCCAGTCTCTCACACACTTCTCGCCAACAGCCCCACCTCAGTGGGTGGCTCTCACCAACCCAGGTGTTTAAGACAGAACACCAAGAAGGGTGCACATCCTTTGTGTTGTTTCATCACTACAAGGGCTCTCTCACGTCTCCCCCTCTGTTCATCTCCTGGCCACCACCCCATCCAAGCAGTCGCCAGCCATACGTGCACCCAACCATGACCTCGTACCCGGTCTGCCCCATCCACTCTTGTCCTCTCCAAGCCAGCCTGCAAACAACAACAGAGTGATCTTTTGAAAGCTAACTATTATCCTCTACTCTTCTCTACTTAAAACTCCACCATGACTTCCCACTGCCTCTGGGATAAAGACCTACTTCCAGCGTGGCCCCACAGGGCCTCCCTGCCACCACCCCAGCCAGGGTCCTTCATTTGGGCCTCTCCCTGGGGCGCATCTCCACCTGGAACACTCCTACCTCTGCCTCCCTATTCTTCTCCTCATTAATTCTACTCAGCTTCAGAATGTCAGCTCAAAACTTTCTGAGAAAGAAAGAAGGAACAAGGAAAAGAGAACAAAAGAAAAAGAAACAATTTACCTCCCCAGGGAAACTTTCCTAAGTAGGTCAGTTTCCTGTTATACAACCTCTCAACAGTCTCTGCTCTTTCTCTGCAGCATTTATAACCGTTTGGAATTGCTAGCTATTATCT
Organism: Myrmecophaga tridactyla; assembly: GCA_004026745.1. Classification (NCBI taxonomy): domain Eukaryota; kingdom Metazoa; phylum Chordata; class Mammalia; order Pilosa; family Myrmecophagidae; genus Myrmecophaga; species Myrmecophaga tridactyla. The sequence goes on along the minus strand of PVIY010045474.1, from coordinate 2,286 downwards.
GTTTAATGTCCAGACCACGACGAGTTCCATAAAGGAGAGGAGCCTACAACACCACCTGACATGTGATGCTCAGTGAAGATGATTTCCTGAAAAGGAAGTGAGAAGTGTCCAAGCCAGCAGCAAAGCCTGGTTCAGTCTGACTCAAACCCCAAACCTGACACTATTTTATTTCCTTGAATTTAAATAACATATCCATTTCACAGGTGGGAAAAACAGCTCTTACATAACTAAAAACCCTACTTCCAGAGCCATTTTGCCAGAATGCCATCAACTTCATAAGCACCTTATCCTCAAAGGATCCAAAGCACACAGAAGCCCCGTGGCCTCTAAGCTCACCAACAGCCCTGTGAGGCATGGTACTCGAAGCCGGCGAAAGGAAAAGGACAGCAGTTTCTGCTTATAGCTTCTCAGCTGGCAGCTTCAGGGACTGTATTTCAGAGCCTGCTAACACGAAGTTTTTCCTGAAACAAACAATATATTTCCCTGGAGGACATCTAAGCACTTTCTGTCTTCTCCTTTCCTTACCTACTTTGGATACCACAGAAAAGATTGGAAAGGCTAAGGAAGTCAGACTGAACCTCATTCAAATATCTGCAACTCCAAAGCCAAAGACAATAACACGATATTCCCAGGACAAAAATGAGGACTTCCTAGGAGTTATTAAGTACATGAAAAGTAATTTGTACACATGGAGGTATAGACACAGTACTGCTAACAGACTCATTTGGAAAAAGTTAATGCCTAGCAATGATGACGTATCAACATAATGGAATATTCTATGGTCATTGTGGTGGTTTGGAGCTGTTTGTACTCAAGAAAAACATGTTCTTAAACTTAATCACACAGTGGTGTGAATCTAATGTAAGTAGGTCCTTCTGAAAAGGTTACTTCAGTTAAGGTGTGACTCAAGATGGACTTTAATCATATTACTGGAGTCCTTTGTAAGTGAATGAAACTCACAGAGATACAGAGACATTCAGCAGACAGAAGCTGAACATCAAGCGAACCCAGAAGAGAAGGGAGAGATGAGGAGACACTATCATGTGCCTTCAGCCAAAGAGCTCAGGACCAAGGATCACTTACAGCCGGCCTCAGAATACCAGCTCTGGGGAAAAAGGTCCTTGATTTGGACCTTTTAATCCTAGACTCAAAACTGTGAGCCATTAAATTGCCACTGCTTAAGCCATGCCTTTGCATGGTATCTGCTTACGAAGCTGAGAAAACTAAAACAATTATAAAAACCTAATTTCACATATGTGGACTTGGTCAAAATATGAAAATTTTCACATACAAAAAAAAAAAAAAAACCTATGATGACAGCTTTAGTTCCTAGCTGCTAAAACAAATAACGTACAATGGGTTGGCTTAACAACAGGAATTTATTACAGTTTCAAAGGCTAGAGGCTTGTTTTCTCCTGATGTCATTGTTTTCTGTCTGACTGGCAATCTTTGAGGTTCCTTGGCTTTTCTATCACAAAGCAATGCACATGGTAGCGCCATCTTCCTCTTCTGGGTTCCTTGACTTCCAGCTTGCATCCTGGGGCTTCTCTGTGTCCAATTTCCTTTGATTATAACGACTTCAACCACACTGCATTAAGACCTACCCTCATACAGTCGGGGCACACCTTAGCTAATAACATCCTCAAAGGTCTGATTTAAATAAAGATGGGTTCACACCCACAGGACAGGGGTTGGAACCTGAACACGCCTTTTGTGGGGGGCACGATTCCATCTGCAACAATGAGGAAAGCTAAACCAAAATCATCTCTTCATGTAAATTTCACATGGATTACATCTGAGCACAGACAGGATCTGTGAGAACATAAAAGCAAAGTTTGCATCCTGGTCCTGCTTACTTCTCAGCTTTGGGGAAGGAATGATTTCACAGGACTATTGTGGAGATGCAGTAAGAAAAGACATAAAGAAATGCTCACTAGAGGAGAGGGGTCTTAAATGTGGTGACCTGTGGTAAATCAATGCATGATTGTACCCACAGTCCCAGCCAGTCCACTAAAGACTGGGATAGAAGCCGAAGTCCTGGAAGATGCAGAGTGGTGGGTGTAGAGCAGAGAACAAGGACATGTCAGAACAACAAAGAGGGTCCCAACAAGAAAGACCATCCTGCAAGCTCAGAAAAGCTTATGAACTGGAACAGGATAAGGGTGAGTGTTCTGGTTAAAAACAAAAGCCAGGCTGAGTGTCTGCAAATGGAACTTTTAGGTCCTTGCCCAACCTCCCAGAGGAAGGCCAATTCAGGATTAATTACAAGAAAAACCCAAAAACCCC
>PVIY010045473.1:0-19059 GCA_004026745.1 Myrmecophaga tridactyla | reverse complement strand
GCGCAGGTCAAGGCCTTGACAGGGGCCAGCCGAGAGGCGGAGGAGGCATGCGGAGGAGGCCTGGAGGCATGCGCACGTGGTGGGAGGGGAAGGCGGAGGCAGAGTAAACACAGATCCCAGCATGCGTCCATGCCTGGCCCATTGATGTGGGGTTTGGGGTCAGTGCCAGGGCTCCACAGGGGTCGGCTGTGTTTGTACAGATGGGCGGTTCAGCCCCGCCCCCACATACTGGGGTGTGTGCGCCTGAGTGTGTGTGTGTGGGGGGGCTGCTGAGGGGGTAGGACTGGGGGTGGGCCCGCTCGTCCAGGCCTCACCTTTGAACATCGGGCTGATCCTCCAGACCCCCAGGCAGCCCTGGCTTGCAAACTGGCCGAAGGAGAGCTCCATGAAGAAGAGAGGGATCCCGCAGAAAACCAGCATGATGAAGTAGGGGAACATGAAGGCGCCTGGCAGGCAGGGAGAGGGCTGGCTCAGCGGTAGTCATGGGGGACCCCACCCTGGGCTTCCTGCTTTGAACCCAACAGCAAAAAAACCTTGGCTATTGGGTAGAACCCAAGGAAGGGTGAGCCTGGCCTGAGGCAAACAACCCACAGCTTGTCTTTGAACTGGATGGAGATGCCCAGGAAGTCAGCTCTGAACACAGCCCAGGCTCCTCTCTGAACTTTCAGAGGCAGGAGCCACCATGTTAGGGTGGGATTGGAAGGTTTCACCTAGTAACTTTGCAAGCATCCCAGAACCATTTGGGGAAGACTGTTGAAACAAGGGGGCTAGTTCAGGGAATTCTGGGAGGATGGGGTGCTTTTCTCCACCTCTCCTCACTTTCAGGGAAGAGGCTGGCAGGGCCAGGCTGGGGGTGTTCTGTGCCTTAGGCAAAGGGTACTTAAGTCAAGGGTGGGGGCAAAGGAGATAAGGGCCAGAGGCCAGCCTCCATCTGGAGTGGGGTCTGTGCCAGGGAGAGGGAGGTCCAGGCTCTGGTGGATGGGTACTAGCCAAATGGGTGGTCCCTGCCCTGTGCCCACTAGGTACCTCCCCCGTTGCGATAGCAGAGGTATGGGAAGCGCCAGACATTGCCCAGGCCCACGGCATAGCCCACGCTCGTCAGTACAAACTCGATCTGGTTGCCCCAGTTGCCCCGTTTGAGATTCTGGTCCCTCTTGGTGGCCTCGCTGGGCACAGCACCATTCTGTGGGGACAGGAGAGAAGCTGCCATTAGCAGGTCATTTGCACTCCTGTGCCTGACCCTCTGGGCCTCCCCCAGCGGGGACACCGCAGACCCTCCAAGCCCCCACCCCAACCCCGGGCTTCCCCTCTGCTGGCAGGAGGTGCAAGCAGTCCTGGCAGAAGAGGGAAGAGGGAAGGAGCGGCAGCCAGAGGGTGCCAAGCGGGGCCTCCCTTGCCAGACCCCCGGCACAGGGTGCCAGGTGCACCCCCAGGCCGAGAGATGGGAAACCCAGGAGGCAGCTTGAGCTGAGACCCCCGGCTGTGGCCCTGGCCCCTCCAAAGCCTTGCCTTTCCCCTCTGGGTAAGGATCTGGGAGCAGCTGAGCCTCATACCAAGCAGCCAAGTCAGGCTGGGCACAAAGGGGCCTGTGTCCAGACAGCCCCCCCTTCTGCCGCTTACCACATCACCAGGCTGAGCACGCTGCCCATGGGCAGGCGGCTGGGGGGGAGGGGAGGCTGGACCCCTCCCCCAGCTCAAGGCTCCTTCCTAGGGGCCTGGGGGCACAGGGAGGAGGACGGGGGATGGGAGGGGGTAGTGACTCAGCCAGGCCATACCTGGGAAGGACATTCTGGTACTCAGGACAAGAGGGTCCAGGGCAGTCATCATTACTGCCCAAGGCTGGGGAGGGGGCCCTGGGGAGGCTGACCTGGGCCATGGCTGGAAGGTGCTGGGCCATAGTTGGGGGAAGAGATCAAAAGCTCTAGGCCCCACGCCAGACTTTGAGAACAGACTCTGCTGGGGGAAACAGAGAAAGTGGCCCCAGAAGAGGGTGGCAGGGAAGAGAGAGAGAGTGGGCTTCAGAGGAGGGTCTCCAGGGTCAGGAGGAGCTGATGAGGGGATTTGCTCCAAGGGAGGGATGCTGGGCCTGCCTGGGGGCAGGTGCCGGGCTGGGCTGGGGTGGCTGGGGTCCTGATGAGGACAGCCCCATTTCGACTCTGCAAGTCCCTTTGTAAATCCCCACTCTCTGCCCCTGATGCCCCTTCACCCTTCGCCCTCCCTGGGCCCCTCCCAAGGTGAGCTGGAAATGAAGCCCTTCTGAGGCAGAGCCTGAGGGGTCAGAGGGGTCTCAATAAGGAGACAAAGGGATCCTTCGAGTCACCAACAGAGAAACACAGATAGTCCTTGAGTCACAGAAATGGTATATTCCCTTGAGAGAAATGGACAGGACTCCCAGGATCAGAGATGGGGCTGGAGGGCCTCTGAGAGCCAACAGTACAGTGAGACTGACCCTCAGCTTGAAAAAGGTACATTCAAGGACAACAGTCACATTGGCCAATAAGCAAAGTGACCCTGGTGTTTCAAAATACTGTGGGACCCTGACACTGGCCAACAAACACAGAGAGGTAGAATGGCCTCTGGGGATTCGGTGCCTTCCAGAAAGGCCCATTTGGTGCCCCCGCTGTGCATCCCTTGCTCCCCCAGCGGACTCCACAGCAAGGAGGCCCCTGTGGAAGTAACATCCTGCACATGCGATCCAGCCTTGTCCCTGGGGCAGAGATGCCAATCCTCACACAGCTCCAGGAACAGTGGGGTGACTTTCAAGGAGGACCCAAAGCAGAAGAGCAGGCTGCACCAGCCTGCATGCATCCATTCATCCACATGTGCATGCATGCATGCGATGATGGAGATTTCCCGACACCTACTATGTGCCAGGTGCTGCGCCAGACATTGGGTATTCAGCATTGAACAAAACAAACCCCATCCCTGTGCACTTAGAGCTGGAAGCGTAGGCAGGGCGCAGCTATCAGTGAAACAAACAAATGTGTACATTCATATGCAACTTCAATGCAATGACAAAGAGAACCTTCTCAAAGCCACACAAGGTAGAAGGAGAACAATAGGCGAAGGGGGCAGGGTAAGGTCTAGGAAGGCCTCTCTGATGAAGAGACTTGAAGGCCCAGGCTCACTGGGTCCCACTGGGGGGGCTCACAGCCTGAGGGTACCCCCCAGGACATACTCCTACAGGATCCTGCTTGAGCATCTCACCAACTCCTAGGGCCCTTTTGGGGGCAGGAGGGGCAATACTACAGGGTCATGGGGTCATTTATTAGGAGGATGCTCAGGGTGGTTTTATCTATTCCAAACAAACCCCGGCCAAATAGGGCTCCTATATGTTGCCCTTACAATAACTGTTTTATTCTGTCCAGGGCTTGTTTACTTAGGGGCACAATGGGGGACTGTGGCCGCGGCGGCGTATGTGGGTGGGGTCACAGAGAAGTGGTGACAGCTGTAAAAGGGGCAACTGAGGGTCCAGGAGGGCCCATGGGCAGGGCAAGCCCCCTTGTGGAGACCCAGGTCCCCGAGGCTTGAGGGTTGACGTCTCTCTCGGGTTCTCAGCGTCACGAGGGAGACGTCACCCATCCCCAACTGAGTGCAACAGACCTGGATCTCGGAGGTTATGGAGGGGAACGGGGAGGGTGGTGAGGTTCCCGGTGAGGCAACAGCCTGAGGGCTCAGGTGGGTCCTCAGCAGGCCCTGGACGCCCATTAACGAGCAGCACACCATTGAGCCGTGGTGTCCTCACCAATTCAGCCGTGAGCCAGGGGTCCGGAACTGGGCCCCAGGCAGGAAGTTATGGACAAGGCAAGACGTTGAGTCTGCTGAGCCTGAGACACTCAAGGTCCATGAACTGATTCCCTGCAAGTGGTGTGAGGAGCTACCAGCAGAAGCAGCATCCGTCTTCTTCTACTCCCCACCCATCTCAGGTCCACGGCGCCTTGACTGTTGGAGCTGCAGACCCTGCATCCACAGCCAGGCCTCTGATTCAATCCCACAGCCACCTGTATCCCAGCGGCTGGGCCGGGAGGTTCCACCGCTCAGGGGAGAGCAGACAAGCCCACCTGCCTCCAGGGGTAAACCGGAGGAAAGACATTCCGAGATGCTCCCTTCCTGCAGGAGTTTGCGGGGTGCTCTAGTTTGTTTCCCTTCTCCAGCTCTCCTTTGGGGATCCCCTCCACTGTCTGCTCCTGCAGCTAAGCCCACTTCTGGCAAGCTTATTACCAGGCCACAGAGTGTTTCTTTTCTCCTTGGATAATCTTCCTTTTTCTGAGCCTCCCGTTTTCCTGGATCTGCTGGGTGGACACCTGTGTCACTGACATTAAGTGGCCCTGTAGCGGTCACCTGCTCTGAGGTGTCCACGAAAGAGCCCTTTTGTGTTCACGGTTTGACCCAGACTGGCTGCCCCTCTGTCTAGCTCAGCTTGGCCCCACTGACTGGCCGTGCTCCAGGCTTCTCCGGCCCTGCCCCTGCCACCCACCGGCCATCCCTTGCTACTCTCCCTCACTTGCTTGCTCACACGTTGGGGTAAGTTTTGCCATAGTTGCGTATCTCCTGTCTGGGTTGACCTCTTCTTCCCCATGTTCCCCGGATGCCCCCTACCCTCATTTCTAACTCCCCTGTCCAGGCCCTAACACCCCTTCCAGCAGCTCTGAGTGGCCACTTTCAGAACCAAGCAGCCTCTGCTCACCACTGCCATGGGTCCAGAGGGTGTTCTCCAGAATGGGGAGACCTGTTCCCAAACTCTCCCAGGCCAGGTGGCAGGGAGGCTGGGGAGCTTTTCCTTCCCTAGCTGGGTGGGATGAGCTGGGTGGTCATCCTCCATGACCCCTGCCGTGCACGCACAAATGAGACCTTCAGATGCTCCCTTGCCCTCAGAATTAGTCATTGATGAAAGAGATGCCAGGCAACCGTGCCCACCCTTTGTGGACATGGGATCCAGCAGAACTTGTGGCCTTTCTTGGGTTAACAACACCCACCCCACCTCCGTCACTCTGCCTAGCTGGGTGGGCACTAAGCAAAATCACGTACATAAGTCTTTCACCTAGGACTCTGCCCTGGCTTATTCATGCTCTGGATGTGCTCCAGGAATTAAAGCTGTTCAGCTCCAGAAGCAGAACCCCGCGATCCCACTCTGCCCTAAGCTTGGTGGAGGTGGGTGCCGCGCTGGGGGGTTAGAACCCTGGTGCTCTAGAGCCTGGGAAAGTCACTTCCACTCTCAGCATCTCAGTGTCCTTGTCTACAAAATCAGGGAACAGACCCAATAACCTCAGTAGATCAACTAATATTCTGTAGTTTTGTCTTGCCTGGAAGTTGGCTATTTCTGGCTCTCTCCTGTATTTTCCATTAATTCCCAGTAGCTTTCTAAATTACTTTTAAAGAAAAATTTTTATTGTTTTTTTCTGATTATAAAATATTATACGCTTTTATCATGCAAAAAAAAATTGGAAAATACTGAAAAGCATAAAGAAACAAAGCTGCAAAGCCCACGCCCAGAGGTCACCAGCAGCACCAGGATGAGGTTTCCCTCCTTTCTCTCATGCACGCACTCAGAGAGAGAACCCAGATCTCTACCCTGGACCGCGACTCTGCCCGCCCCTCCCAGAGCAGTGCCCACTGGATTTATTTGTGAATTGTGAACTGTCCCCTCCTGTTCTCAGTGGACACTGAGGAACCCTGGAGCTGCCCCGGAGGGGAGGGCCCAGGCTAGAATCCAGCAGCCTTCTCGTTTCGGACTCTCCAGCCCCAGGGTTTACTCCTGGGATGAAGTTGTATCCAAGACAAACTTTATTGAGGAGAATGGGCAAGACCCTATATCCCAGACTGTCCTTAGGCCAAATCCAGAACACTGGCCACTTTCTCTGAGCCCCAGTGGAGAATGTGGGTGGAGGAGCCATTACAGCAAATAAATTGGTGCTGCCTCAGAAGACCCCATTACTTCCCCGCTCTTACCCTTTGGTTCTCATTTCCCCCAAGTTCTCTCTCATCGGTCCAGGGCCCAGGGTGCAATGGCAGAGCTTCTGCCCTTCACCTCACGACACCGAGGCTCCAGTCTCTGGCCTCAGTTTTCCCGGAGGTAGAGGAACAGGCCCACGCGGTGCGCAGGGAGAACTCGGAGCCACCTCTGGGCACCTCTCAGGATTCCAGGCGCCCTCAGGAGTCCAGGCCTTCAGATAGCAGGTGAATGAGGCAAGGAAATGCTCTGTGCTGTTGTGTCACAGAGCCCTGACTGGCAAAGAGAGACCTGCCAATATCATCTACAGCACACAAGAGACCCCCAGGCGTGCCAGGCCCTATGGAGAAGCAATGGAAGATATTGGGTGGACTTTGCCCATCTCCTCACCTTCAGCACTGGGGAAGCCAAGCAGGGAACAGCCCTGCCCTGAGCCGAGGCAGCCTGCAGCAGTTTCTACCCTGGTTGGTTGGCAGCAGGCTGCCACTTTAGGAAGTAGCTTTAGTTTTTGACCCTCGCCATGCTGGAGTCTGAAGGTAGCCCCACATGATGCTTCTCCAAGCTCAACCCATGTCTTCCCCAGAGTACATCCCTTCTCTTGCTTCCTAAAGGTTAGGTCAGGAGGCTTTAAGTGGGGAAGGGACTTTCCCAGTCCCCTCACCCTCGCTGCCATCAGCCTCACTGTTCCTGACATCCCTGCCCAACCCTGACCTCTAGGGATGAAGGCAGCACACCGGCGCGAACCCCACCCAGGCACTTGCCCTAGAGACCGGTGAACATTCGCTGGGGTCTCCTCTCTCCTCGCAGCTCAGACTCTTGCCCCAACCCCAGCCCCTCCCTGCTCCTCACCACTGAGTCCCTGTACCACGTTACCCTGCCCCCTCACCAACTCTCCCCATAGGAGTAACTGCCGTGGCACAATGAGGCTGTATTGATCAGTACAATTCCTGGGCACCTCCGGCCCGTCTCCCCGGGAGCGAGGACAATGCAGCTTTGATACACAGAGCAGATTCTCAGCAGGTCCTTGGGCTGGGGGAGCCCTCGCACCCCCACTCTCCTGCCCATCCCCCCTCACCCCGGCCACACTGCTAACTCTTCCTGCACTCTTTTGCAGACTTGCAACTTTCTGGGTCAGTTTTGCTGGTGTCTGGCTCACCCACTGGATGTGCCTGCCCCTCCCTGGCACAGACCACTCGGCCCCTCTCCCCAACCACAGCCCCAGCCTCCAAGCCTGCCTGGCACCAGGGAAGGGGCTGTGACCTTCTGGAAAGGGACTGACCTGTTCTGGGGAGGAGGGGGCCACCAGTCCCCGAGCCGCGGCCATCCCGGGCTGAGCGCTCGGAGCGCGCGTGTCTCCGCCGCTCATTCACACCTCTGCCAGCTCCAGCGCGACACTGACACATCCCCTGCCTCTCCCGCTGCCGGGCTGGGGCTGGGCAGCGTCAATTACTTTCACCTCATCTCCTCCCGAAGCTCTGCCTCCCCCCTCCCCGGGCCCTCCCCCTCCGGCCAGTCCCCATGCAGCCAGGCGCGGGTGAGCCGGAGCTAGTGAGTGAGGCGTGGGGTTTGTTGTGCTTTTCCCTTGTTCCCAGTGAGTTACTGGAACAAAAAACACACAAGCCCTCACAGCCACCGAGCAAGGCAGGGCAAGCGCGGGAGATGAGAAGAGGCGGGCTCACTTCCCTCCAAGAGCTAGGCTTCGGGGCCCAGGGGCCGTCTGGGCCATAGGCCTGGCCTTAGTGGGAACAGAGGCAGACGCTGGAGGTATGTTGGGAAGGTGAGATGGTGGAGGGGAAGGAAGATGGAGTGCAGAGCCCAGAAGCTCTCCAAAAGCAGTGCAGATGTCTTAGAGGGGATGTTGGTCCCTGGAGCTGTCCTCTCCAGTGGAGATGGGGGACCCCCCGCAACTAGCCAAAATATTGGGGTGTCCTCGCAGAAAAATGTGCCCGATTCTGCAAGAAAGCTCTGACACCTGTCCAAGGAAAGATGGTGTTAGCCCAGAGGGGGTCATAGAATAAGAACCCATGGGATTTGTAGTGTTGCCCAGAATCTGAGTGCCAGGTCTGGGTTGTGTATGTGTGTGTGTGTGTGCTGTGCAGGCCAGGTCCAGTGCAGCACATCCCCCTTCTCTGGGGCCACTCACTGGTCAATCCCAGCTCATGCACAGACACTAGAACCAGTGGTCAGGAAGATGGCGTGAGTGTCCCGGTGCTGGAAGATATAACTTCCTTTGTGAAGTGATAAGTTGGCAGAGGGCCTGGTAAATGACAGAATCTTAATAAACATCTGCCGACTGGAGGCATGCATGAATTCAGGTGTGAAGGATAGCTTTTCTGCAAGTTTGATAAGTGTGGTGAGTGTTCCCCCATAGGGAACAGGGTGGGATGCTATTAGAAAAAGGCCAGGCTTTACAGCCAGACAGTTCTGGGTTCAAATCCCAGCTCTGCCAGTTTCTTGCTCTATATGACCTCAGGCAAGGTACAAATCTCTGGTCTCAGTTTCTTCATCTCTACAATAAGGATGTTAACCCATCCATCATTGAATCCTGAGAGCCTTAGGAATAATAGTAACAGATAACATATACTAGCATTTATGAAGAGCGAGGTGCCTTACATATGTTAACTCATTTAACGTAAAAGGTAGAGGCATTATTATCCCCATTGTGAGAGAGAAGACGGGGATGACCCTGGCTCTGGCCAGTCTCGTCAGGATGGCGTCAGACCCCACTGACTCAGCTGCTCACTGGGCCAGCCTGGTCCCCAGACACGCTCTCCTCTGACTTCCTGAGGGCCCAGACTGAGGGCCAAGGGCCTGGCTGGGCCACTGACTCCAGGAAGGCCCAGTCACCCATGATGCCCAAATGCTCACTTCCACCCAGGGTGGGCTCTGGGCTCAGGCTGCCCTGGCCTGGGCTGGGTGCCCAGAACAGGCAGCCCTGGCTGGATGGCTTTCCCTGGCTCTGGCCAGGAGGACAGGAGGCGGCCCAGCTGGGCCCTGGCCGTAATGAGGCCTCATTAGCGGGATCCAGCTGCTCCAGCCCCACTTAGGGAGGCTGCCGCCCCCACCCCCCACCTCTGACTTTTCTTAATAAGAGCGGGCATGCTTCCCGAGGAGCAAGGAGTCTAGGGGCTTTGCTGTCCCCTGTGACTCTGGAGGGAAGGTCCTGCTGAGCTAGAACTGAGAGGTACTAGGGATGGGGTATGGATAGGGACTTTAGGGATGCTGCGTGTGGGGAGGTGAGGGCACAGAACTGAGTAGGTGGGCTAGAGGGAGGCTGAGAGGGTCCAGTGGGAAGTAGACTGAGGGAAAGGGAGGGCAGGGTCCCAGGGCCACAGCAGAAGCCTGAGGAAGGGTGGGACTTTTCCTCTGGATCTGGATATTGCCCATTTCATCGGGGAGGGGGCAGTTCACCTCTAGGAGCAGCACAAGGTCACTGCTCAGGCTGTCCTGGCTGGGAAAGCACCTCCTCTGTGCTAGGCCTCATGTTAGGAAAGTGCCCACCGTGTGCAGGTTCTGACCTAGGAGGCTGCCGACCATGTCAAACCCTAGGAAAGCACCCACTGTGTGCCAAGTCTGTATTGGCTGAGCACTGGCGACATGCCAAGACTGGTGCTGGGTACAGGCCTTGTGGTGGCAGGCCCTCTACCAAGGCAGTCCCCTTATGTGTGTTCAGCCCTGTGCCTGGCAAGCTCCCCATACAGACCAAGCCTAAACTAGTTGAGCACTTGTCACATGCCACGACTTGGGCAAGGTGAGCACCCACTGTGCGCCAGGCCCTGCGAGGGATGCTTCAGACTAGGGGTGTCCAAACTCTTATGTCAAAGCATAACAACAAAATAGGTCAGGGTGGGGCAGCCCCAGGCAGTGTGCGGTACCTGCAAAGCCTTCTGGGATTAAGGTGCTCTGGCACCCAGAACCCTAGCCCAGGTGACTCTGCTCTTATTCATCATGAGGCTTCCCAGTGGCAGAAGCAACAAATGTGCTCAAAGACATGGGAAGGGGCCAATGAGACTCAGCAAGGCCTCTCTTAGACTCTAAGAGGTAGGGGCGGGGAGCAGGCACCAGGGAGGGGACTGAGTCCGCGGCCCAGTGGAGAGAGCAGAGTCAATGGAGGCTCCTCTCCTCTGGCTCCCCTGCCCTTGGAGACCCAGGCAGCCCTTTCCCTATGTGCGTACAGAGACACTAGGTCCCCATGAAAGGATCATCCCACCCAACCCCCTGGTGCCCTCAAGCTTCCCAGCTGCTCCCATGCTTGAAGGCACCCGGGCCAGCTGGGTGCTTGCGTAGCCCTGTCCTAGAAGCTGCTGAGGCGTGAGGGAGGCAGCTGAGCTGGCCTGGCAGAGACCATCTGGGCTGGAAGTGGGGGGAGGGAACACGTGCAGGAGGCGTGTGGACCTGGGCACGTGCTGGAAAGTGGCTTGCTCCTCCATGGGGTACCCACGCCAGAGGCCGGCAGAAGTTCCATGGACATGCAGAGTTGTCTGTTGACACTGAAGAGAACTGGGGAACCCATGTCCTCACCCTCAGACCTGGGGCAAAGGCACTAGAAGTAAGGACCTCACGGTTAGGGACCAGCTGTCCACTCGCTGCATGCAGACACATACACACAGGCCAACAGAAGACACAGAGACCCAGGAAAGTCCAAATGCCATCAGGCTTAAATGCATGCCCATCCGCTTCCTCTCCTCTGGTCAACCAAGGCATCCAAAGAAGGGGCGCGTCTGAAGGAACTTCCCCAGCCATGATTCCCTTAGGAAAACACAGCCACCTAATATAGTGCCTATTTGGCTGCCTATTTTAGCTAATAGAGATAGGACTCAGCAGGGGCTGCCCAGTGCACCCCAGGGGCTGTATCTTAGAGACGAGCACTGAATGGAGGCAGCTTTAAGTTCCAAACTGAACCGCCCCAGATCATGAGGCAGAACTGAAAAGGAGGCAGGAATAGACTCTCTGAGCAACCACTGGGAGTGCCCAGGGGACAGATGCTATGAGCCTCCAACTCAGCAGTGGCAGGCAGAAGCCAAAGAGCAGAGGGCACAGAGGAAACCGAGCCCCAGCTATCTTTAGGCACATCCTGGTGCTGGGAAAGGGAGTCCCAAGGCAGCACGGATGGGGTCGGCCAGCGGAGCATGAGGCCCTTCGGGAAGCTCTCAGGCAGGGACTGCGAGACACGGTGATTCACGCTCCCCGCCTGCCTGCCCGCCGCAGTCCTTCCAGGGGGCGCTCAGAGGGTTTTCTTAGGTTTCATGGTCCTCTGAATCTCCATGGCATTAAGGGGCAGAGCCATGCCTCACCCCCCTCCCTACTACAGGCCCATGACAATGCCAAGACGTCTCCAGAAAAGGTGGCGCCGCTTTCGGGTTCCATCAGGACCCATCCTTAGCAAGCGTTCAGGCCATGAGACTTCCATCTTATGCCTGAGTATCAGCTTTCAGGTTGGCTTGGGAGTATTTTAGGAAGCTTGGTTCGTTCAGACTGGTCTCAATCTGGAAGCCTCATGCGTAGGCCTGGAGCAGAGCAGACCTGAGGCGCTGAGGGAGGTGCTGGGTGCCGGAAGTTCAGAACAGGGCTGGATAGAGGGTTCTGAGAACCCCAAACGGAACCCCTAGCTCCCTCCCCTCAAATCATTCCTTTGGACTAGGTGCTTCGGGTCCCAGAAGTCTTTGGTGAGAGGTAGGGCTTGCTTGGGGAGCAGAGACCCCAGGCCAATCAATCTGTAACTGAATGAGAAATGCAAGGGAAGGAACTGATGTGGGGAAGGCGGGATTGCGGGAAGGCGCATGCTCAGGCCTGGGCTTCCCTCACAGCTGCCTAGTCCAGAGGCAGGATCCCAAGACTCTTGGGATAGGATTTGGCATCTTTTTCCTGGCTCCTGGTTCCTGCGCCAACCCTGCTCCATCCAAACATGGACCCTGCTCCTCCAGGCCCACTCAACCCAGCTCTTGTTCTCTTCAGAGTCGAGAGCTCTGTGTTTCTCAGGGGTTTCACCCCCCACCTCTCAGGTACCTCAAAGCAGAGGACAAAGGAAGGGGCATGGCTTGGGGAAGGCGGGAGAGGGAGATTTTTCTGAGAGGCAGAAGGAACCAGAGAAGCAGAGAAAAGCCAAACAAGTCTGAGGGAAACTTTGAGTTGCAAGTACCAAAGCCACCTGCGGCAGAGCACCGGGTGGGGTGGGTATGTCGAGGCAACACCCGGGACAGCCCCACATGTCCCACTGTCCTCCCAGCAGGCCAGGCCACATCCTTCCCTCCTGAGCATCTCTCGTGACCACACCTTGGAGGGCCTTGTGGCAGAAGGTGCCCTATCGTGAACTTGGAACTACAGCACCTTCCAACCTGTGGGGTGAAGGGCTGCCCTGCTCACGGCACTAAGGAGGTCTGGCGGTGCCAGAGCCAGGCCCCCTGGAGCCTGCTAAGCTTTCTTGTCAAGGCAAACAGCTGGCGGAAGGTCCCAGAAGGGAGAGTGCTCATAACCGGCACCCTATTCCCACACACATACCCTCACCCCACCCCGTCGCCCAGACCCCGTACTCACCAGCATCCCTTTGGCACCTTTTCCTACCATGGTGGCAGTGGATTGAGGGCTCTGGAGTCCGGGATAACACTCACAGGCTTTGCTTCCCGCACCTTTCAGACCACAGACCTCAAAAGCTGCGGAGAGAGCAGAGAGTGAGGCCAGGGCCCAGCACGGAGCTGCGGGGAAGGGTGTATGTGGCCCTCAGAGCCCTCCAGCACTGCCATGGGCACAGGAGGAGCAGGGCAGAGAACAGGTAGCCTCAGAGAACCAACCACCTCCCTTCACATCCCTCCCATCCTGGCCCTTCCCCTCTGCCAGGCCTTTTCACTTCCTACTCCTTCCTGGCTGACCCTCAGATCCAGCTCCTTCCTAGCTCTTCTCCCAACTCTTCCTCTGAATCCCTTGGTCTCCAGGCTTTCCTGCCCCAGGGGCCAAAGATCTATTTTGGACTCTCCAGATGCCCAATTCTATAAAAGATAAAAAATGAACACAGAACTTGGATGGGGTCCAACTCCTTCTGCATCTATGTGAGTGGCTTCAACCTTTCCCCAAGAGGGGACACAGCATGGATGAACACATGCCCGAACCTCGCCCCAGCCAGGCGGCCAAGATGGTCCTTCCTCTCCTGGTGCCTCCTTCTGGTGCTACTCAGCTTGGGCTCCAGGGTGACTGGGCTTGTTGTGCCACTGATTTGGACCATAAGCTCCGGTCCCACCTCCCTACCCTTGCCCAGGCTGTCCCCTCTGCGTACAATACCTTCCTTCTTGTCCACCAGGTGAAATTCCACCAATCCTTTAGGGCCAGGTTTAAATGTTGCCTCTTCTCTGTAGCCTTTCCTAGCATGCTCCCCCACTCCCACCCCACCCCCAGAATGAACAAATTGCTTCTACCTTTGTATTTTCTGCTGACTTCTACTGGTGTCCTTATCATATCACATAAGACTTACTTGCCTGTAAACCTGTCAACCACGAGTTCCTGAGTTCCCTAAGGACTTGAGATTGTGTTTCATTTATCCCTCTATGCCCAGCACAAGTACCTAGTTGACTAAGTAGAACTGAAGAAAAATGGGTGAGATTGAGACACTGGAATAAGGGGTCTGGGTCAGCCATGGATCTTGCAGGAAGCAAGAGGCAGTGTGGGCCTGGCACACTGCAAAGGTCAGGAGACAGACAGAAGGACCAAGCCCTATGGCAAAGGCTGGCGTAAATAGGTCTAGGAAGGTCAGGGAGAGATAGAAATGGGAGGGCGCGGGTGGTTATTGACAGGCCTCAGGAGAGAAATCAGTCTTCAGGGAGCCTCAAAGACTTCTCTCAGACTGACTTGTTAAACCCTGAGTCAGATGGACAAACATGTTGATTCTCCATAGGCACTGGTCTCAGGGAGGATTTGGCTCTGCCTTTGCCACCTTCCCAGGGTGCAGACTCTACTCTAAAGTTGTTCTGTGTCATTCTGCCCCACCTACAGCCACCTTTCAAGGGCCACCTCTCACCCACAGGTCCAGGAAGTCATCAAGAGGCTGGAAGAAAGATGAAGGAGAAGCTGTTTGCTTTATGTAAATTGGCCCTTAGCTTTTTTGGCCCCTACGCCCTGGCCTCTTGGCAGAGATTTCTCCAGGTCAGGTGTGGAGTGGGGAAGAGAATTGTAACCATTTCCCTTTCGTCAGCTGCCCAGGCTGACTTCTCTGCCTATCACAGGGTCTCCCTGCATAGGTCCCGGCTCATGGTATAACCGAGAATTAAGGATTTAAGGGATCATCATGATTACTGGAATACTATATAGGTATTCGTTTTTACTTTCTGGTGTATTGGAGTCAACAGAGGGAAATACCTGAAATCTTTAAACTGTTATCCAGCTGCCTTGATCTCTGCTAATGATGTACAGCCTTTATGTTATGCTGTCGTGATTTGTAAAAACCTTGTGACTACCTTCACTTGTACCCATTTATCCAGTTTTTCAACTTTAGAGTCTTGTGATCACTAAAGACAGCCCCCCTAATGTTTATTAATGAAGGGTCTTGGGTCAGCCCAGAACTAACCCACCCTAAGCCCAAACTTATCTTGATAACCAAAAAGGGATCTAACCAAAATGGGCCATGAATAGCAGCTTAGATTTTTAACCTATAAGTCACCTATACTTCATTATAATACTAAAAACCATACCCATAATCATATCAAGACTGCCATTTTCTTACATACATTCTGTGACTAAGCAAGTAATCAATCGGTACATGCTGAATAACTAAATCACCTCTACATCACCCGGGGCCATTGTGTTCATTATCCTAAAACCTGCCCAACTTTTAATGCTATAAAACTATCAGGATTATTGCAGTTTGGGGAGCCAAATTTTGGGCCTATAGACCATCTGATCTCCTGCTTCAAGCCTAGCAATAAACTACTTCTCTCTTTGAAATCCAGGTGTCTCAGGAATTGGTCATTTGAGCCCAGGGGCAAAAGATTCCACCACCTTTGTCTGGTAACAATTGCTTTGTTTTTGGGGGGCAGTTAGGAGAAGGGGAGTGGTGCACTCCCTCAGAAGGAAATCCACCCTTGTCTTCCTTACTTGACAGCAATCCCCAAAGTTGCAAACTCTAAACTGACTTCCTTAAAGCTGTCTCTCTTCACCCAATGAATAATAATGACAGTAAAAGAGAACATGACATTACTGAAAGCCACCCCATGGATTGGGAATTATGGTGCCCTCTGATCAGATGAATAAACCGAGGTCACTGGGTCCTGTAACTTAGGCTACAGAGGTTAACCTGTTGTTCCTGGGTGGAAGCCAGGGCAGTTAGGGTGGTTTACAAGTGGAGGGACTGACTCAGAGGCCAAACACTTTCTTGTAAGTAGCTGACCTAGGGCTTGAACCCCAGGTTTCTTTCTTTTTCTTTTTTTTTTTTTACATGGGCAGGCACCGGGAATCAAACCTGGGTCCTGTGGCATGGCAGACAAGCATTCTTGCCTGCTGAGCCACTATGGCCCTGAACCCCAGGTTTCTAATTTATGGCCCAGTGCTCTTTACTCAACCCCAAGACGGCTTCCTCAAGAGCCTTCCTGCGGGAGGTTTCTGACTCTTTGAGGGAGCCCACTCACACCTATGGGTTACTACAGCCTATTCTGTGCCAGGTCCAGAGCACCTAGTGCAGGTGTGGTCCCCGCCCTCAGGGGTCTTCTAGATTGATGGGGAAAAGGCTGCCTAGTGGTTGCTTCCAGGAGAAAGAGTTGGATGCAATGCTTTATCCGTCTCCTGCCCTTGCTGTTTTGGGCACCACCCATCCACTCAAAAAGTACCAAATCAATGCCTATGATATGCCCGGCACTGTCTAGTGTTGGGGCTCCATGTTACTCGGGCACCAGGCCTGCCCCAAACCCACATCCATGTCTTTACGGAGCCTCTGCCCAGGGCAGGCCTCCACTGCCAAGCAGTGGATCATGGAGCCAGTTTAACTTTGTGAAGATTTTGGGCTTTGGGATCTGGTAGGCCTGGGCTGGAATTCTGGCTCTGGCACTCACTAAGGATGTGACCTCAAGCAGTTACTTAACCACTCTAAGCCCCAGTTTTCTCAATCTGGAAGATGGGGCTAATAATTCTTCCCTTGTAAATTCTGAAATTTCATATCTAATTATTGACTCTACTTTTAAGTCCTCCGCATTTTGCCTCTTTTCCAATCCTTTAGTTTTCCCAAAGCCCTGATTCTAATTGTTCTCTGCTGCCAAAGAGAAATGGCCTAAATGGCTTAGCAGACATTTCAGGCTGACCAAAACCCAATTCATTTACTTCACAAATATTTATTACAAGTCTGATCTGGTCCAGACCTGTGCTAGGCACCAAGAACTCAAAGAACTCTGCTGTCCTGAAGTTTACAGACTAGGGAGGAAGAAGAAAACTGATGATCCCAAATTATATAATTACAGAGATAAAGGATGTGAAGGAGAAAAATCCTTTTGTGAAAGTCTACAACAGGGAGGCCTGGCCTTGTCTAAGTCAAGGTGGGCTTCCCTGAGGAAGTGATGTTTAAGAGCCAGAAGGAGTTAATTAGGCAAAGTGGTAATAATGAGGAAGGGAAAAGGGAGAGTGGATTGAGCAGATGGAACAATATGTGCAAAGGCCCTGAGGCTGGAGTTCAGAGAGCCAAGGAGAAAGTTGTGAACCATAAAGGTCAACCGGTGAGCAGAAGCAGGGCCTTTGGGGCTTGGATTTTGATCTTTATCCTGAGGGCAGTGGGTGGCTATTGAAGGCTTTTATACAGAGGAACAATTGTTCGGCCATGCATTTTGAAAACATCACACTAGATACTGTGTGGAAAAAGGGCTGGAGGGAGGCAAGAGTGGAAGAAAGAGAATCAATTAAATCAGTCAGGCCAGAGATGAGGGGGCTTAGACGGACTGTGACAATGGGGTGCGGCAAAGTACCAGATTTGAGGAAAATACAGAAGACAACATTGGTAGGACTTAGTGATGAATTGGATTTAGGAGCAAGGGAAAGGAAGGGGTCTTTGTTTTTTGCTGGTTTCAGCCCCTGTGACAGGAATGCTGGGGATGTTTGGAGGGGGAGAGGACGAGCTGGATTGGACAAGCTGGGTTTGAGTTGCCCATGAGCCACACTAAGGCAGATGTCTAGTGTGTCGTCACTGGATCTTGGCCATCTTTACAGTCTCATCATTCAGTGTCTTTCCTTGCCCCCTAATAGGAATGCCAGGTCAATTTTAAGAGACCATCTGTGACAAGCCCTGGAGTCCTCACTGGGGAAGGAAAGGTGACAAGCTGTATCCCTGCCTGCAAAGGACCTCACAGTTTAGTAGGAAGACAGAGAAGTAAGCATACTCTCCCTTCACTGTGACGGAGGGAATGGAGGAAATAGAGGAGCAGGGTGGGGTCCTTAGTCCTGGCTGGGTGCCAAAGTTGGCTACCTGCAGCCCTGTGGGGCTACTCGGCATTCCCAGAGGGTTCTTGCCTCCATGCCTTTACTCAGGCAGTTTCTTCTGAACATCTTTTCCCCATCTCCATCTGTATATATCCGACTCAGCTTCAAAACCTGGTCCAGTACCATTGTCTTCATGAAGCTTTTCTGTCCTCCCAGTTACAACCAACCTTTCTACTGTGCCGCCAAAGCACGTTGTGTGCACCTGATTAGTACATTCGTCACATGAAGCTTTGCGGTATGGTCACTGTTTACAAGTCTCACTCTCCCACTAGCTGGAGACATCTTCCACAGCACAGGTGTGATTCTTCTGTGTCCCCAGGGCTGGGCACTGAGCCGGGTACCACCGCAGCTGCCGCGTAGGCCTGAGTAAGGGGGCGTTTTCTCTGCGGTCTCTGGAAACACTTGGGCATGCTCAGTGTCGCCCATTAGTCCCCAGAACCAGTGCCCTTACCCTCTACTCTCCAACCTTCTGCTGTCCCCTCACTTTGGGGGGAGGTGTCTTTAACCTCTCAGGTCTTTCGCTGGTTCTCCACTTTTCGTCCCCCAGCCTTTATTTCCCAGGGGCCGCGCCCTCAGGCTTGTTCAACAGTAGACGCGGGCTTTGTGCTGGAGCTGTCAGTAAGCCTGGGACGCGGCTCCTTTAAGAATGGGGAGGAGGGGGTGTGGCCTGCGAAGAGCAGGCCCGAAAGGGGGCGCGGCTCCTTTAAGAAGCCGCGGGGCCGGTGGCCTGCGAGGAGGCCCCGGACGGGCTGGCACGGGTGCGGCCACCTCCGGAGCGGCGGCACCGCCCAGAGCGCCCCGATTCCTCGAAGCCGGGGCGCGTCCGCGTTAATCGGGGTGCGATGTGTGGAGGAGGGGGGCACGTTACATCAGCCGCCACGTGTGGGCCTCTCAGCTGGAGTGGTGGCGGCGGCCCCGCCCTCGGCCCCTGCTGTGGAAAAGTACCCGGGGGCCGAGGTCCCCGCCCCCTTGCCCCGCCCCCGGGCCGGCTCCGGCCACTCCCGGCCCTCTGGGCAAGCCCCCCTCTGGTCCTGTCCGGCCGGACAGCTTTCCCCGACCGGGCTGGGGCTGCGGGGCGCAGGGCTTCACTTGGGGGTGGGTGCCCTGGGGCTACTAGGCCCCTGCCCTCACCTGCAGCAGAGCCGGCCCGCCCTACGCGTGCCAGGAATGAGAGATGGGGTAGGGAGGGCACAGATTCCTCTCGGGCCAGGGTAGCAATCCCCAGAGAACTCCCCGCCCGCTGTCCCTTCCCGAAACCGCGGCCACGGGAACCGCGGACAAAGAGCGCCCGGGGGCGCCCCGATTCCCCCGCGCGGCTTCCCGGGACCCGCGGGCACGCGGGAACCGGCACCCAGCGAGCGGGTGGGTAGGGAGATAGGGAGGCAGGCAGGCTGGAGGCGCCAGATAGGCAACCAGGCCGGCGGTGATGTGAGGCGATGTAGCAAGAGCCGGCACGCGGGGCGCAGACACGGTCCACTGGTCCCGACCCCGGCAGGCCCCCGGCGCCCAGACCTACCGGCGCCCCAGAGAGACCGTGACATGCTCGGGTTCCGGCGCTACCCGCACGGCTCCTCACCCACCGCCCCCGAACAAGCCGGCGACTGCACGCAGCCTTCCTCCCCCTCCCACCTCCCCCACCCCCCGCTCCAACAGCGCCCCCCTCCCGTTCC
>PVIY010045472.1:0-19064 GCA_004026745.1 Myrmecophaga tridactyla | reverse complement strand
GAGAAAACATGGGGGGGGGGGGAACAGCATGGTACTGGCATAAAGATAGATATACTGACCAATGGAATCAAATACAGTGGTCAGATATAGACCCTCTCATCTATGGACAATTAATCTTTGATAAGGCAGTCAAGCCAACTCACCCAGGGCAGAGCAGCCTCTTCAATAAATGGTGCTTGAAGAACTGTATATCCAAATGCAAAAGAATGAAAGAGGACTATATCTCACACCTTATACAACAATGAACTCAAAACGGATCAAAGACCCAATATTAGCGCCAAGGATCTGACACAAAAGCACAAGCATTGAAGAAATAGATGAATGGGAACTCCTCAAAATGAAATACCTCCTCTCCAAGCTCAAAGGCCCAACATAAGTTTATCTCCTTTAAGTAGGACTTTCCCTGATCATTAAAGTTTCTCTCTCCTTGGAATGTTCTTTTTGCAACCAGTATCTATCAATGTCATTTCATTCCAAATTTACAAGCCTTAGGGTATTAGCTTTTGGTTTGATCTTTCCAACTATTAACAGATTTTATAAATCCCTAGTTTCCATTTCACCATTTCCCTCTGAGCTAATAATTGGTTCTACAATCTGACTGATGGGCTTCCACAGACATAACGCAAAATGTGGCATGCTGGATTTATTCCTTCAAAAATCCAAAGATAAAAAGGAAATGGGGAAGTA
This sequence comes from Myrmecophaga tridactyla, assembly GCA_004026745.1. Lineage (NCBI taxonomy): Eukaryota > Metazoa > Chordata > Mammalia > Pilosa > Myrmecophagidae > Myrmecophaga > Myrmecophaga tridactyla. The sequence goes on along the minus strand of PVIY010045472.1, from coordinate 18,377 downwards.
CTAACCAGGAAAAAATCCAGTGGACAGCATTCACAGAAGTAAAAAGCAAACAAATATGTAAAGTTACAGAAAAAATTAAAGAAATGTTATTTCATTCATTTAAATTTTTATTTTGAATAGCATAAATAAAAAAGATTTCATAAAATTATTTACAATGCTGAGTGTACAATTACGAATGTATGCCTTTTTGACAACAGGGTACCATTCTTGAGCAGCAATACACTTCTAAAAATATAAAGATGCAGTATCATCTCCTAATATAAAGTTACTTAAAAAAAATCCAAGGTTTAAGGAATTCACAAATCATAACAGGATGTAATATTTTTATTAATTAAACGGCACATAATTACCAAATTTTAATACATTAAAAATAGGTGTAAATGCCCACAGACTATACAAAAATTAACACCCCACTTTCAATTTAAAAGTTCCCAATCACCTCCCACCATAAATATACAAAACCTATTTTCAGATACGGATGAAATCTTGAATTTTGCTCTTCTCTGGATATTGCATCTATAGCTGTTTTTTGAACAAGCAACATAAACATAGTGATGTATCATTTACCATGCCTTTGAAACTGTGCATTGTTTTCATAAACATAGGGAACAAAATAAAGAGAGTAAAAACTGCAACAGTTTAAAGTCAAGTGAGATTTGGAGAACTTTCCCAATTTGAGGATTATAAAACTAATATAAAAAGTATTTATTCTGTTGCTGGCTTAGCCACTTCTAGTCAAGCATTATTTGCAGCATTGCTTTACAGCAGTTGGTGCTAGAAGATAAAAAACATATAGTTACCACTATTTATATTTGAGGGAAGAAAAAAACTTTAAACAACCCTGAGGGAGACACACATTAAAAATCTTATTTATTTAAAAAGTTAAAAAGTTACATATCATTATTTAACAATTACCTTCCAGGACATTTCTGTCCTTTAATATGTGCATAAATAAAATTTAAATCAGCAATATTTATTAATCTTAATACATCAAAATAATATATGTACAGATTTTTTTTTTAATTTAGGTTTGAGTAACTCAAATAATTTAATGTGAAATTCAGGATCAAAATTACTATTTAATTGTGGCCTACACAGCAGAGGACTCAGTCTATCTATGGCACTGAGTAGGACCCACACCTGGATTCACAGACATTCTTCAAACAACATTCTAGAAGCCAACAATTACAACTTAAAACAATCTACTTTGTCTATGTTCAAATCTAATTTCCTACAAACGCTTTTCACCTACCTAACATCCTCATTCCTTGGAATACAAAATGGACAGATGAAATATAAAATACATATAAACTCTAAATGTTAAAAAAGGGGAAGGTGTTCAAAAATAGCTATTTCTGATCATGCTCTCAAAGATGTTAAATATAATTTGACAGTTGAGTTTTTAAGCTGCTACTTAGCAATTACTTTAATCATATGCTTCAGTATTTAAACCCAAGAATAACTTTTACAATTCTGGAAGATAACTAAAGAATAACACTTGTACATATAGAAAATGAATATGGAAATTATAAAACAATCAAGAGAATAAGTAATTATAGAAAACAGTGCTAATTCACAGCTCAAGAGGTCTAAGATGCATAGCTTCATAGAATCATTCATGGAACAATTGTTTTTATAATCTAATGTGCATTAGTACTGTATTATATTTTTTGATGGAAAACTTCGATGATATTTTTTGTATGAATCTTAAGTGGCAACAGCAATAACAGTGATCCTGAGTGTAACCTAAATTTTCTTACAGTTACCAAACACCGTGAGTCAGGTCTTTGCAGCATAAAAGATGAGAACCATTTGGCTGTAAAGTTATACATAACATTTGCTAAATTATTCCTATATATCAGGAAAATAATGATCAGTCATAAGTGTAAAGCACAAACATGCTACTAGTTTAAGAAGAACACAGGATGATTTCATATAATTTTAATTATTTCAAACAACCTTTTACAGCAATATTAGTTTCCTGTGTTTATTATAACTGTGAGCTTTGCAAATTACTAGATCCCACCTATCAAAGCATTTTTAAAGTTACTTTAATTTTGTTTAGCATTTAAGCATTAGCCAGGCAAGACAAAAAAGTATAAAATATTTTCCATACTTCTTTTGGCTCAATGAATGGCCTATTCTTTAGCTTTATGTCCTCAATTTTTTCCTTCCAGAAATTTCCACAACCCAAAATGTTCATTTGTAAACACTTACATTGTCCAATCCAAAACAGGTTAAGATCTGACCTCCGGCGCCACCTAATGGCACAAGATAAACTGCCACCAAGTTCATATTGCTTTGAAAAAATAGCAATCAGTTAAATCCACTCTTTTTAAGTTTCATTATTCATAGGAGAGACATACACCAAATCTTTAAAAATCTTAGAATTAAAATGCTAAGAAAATGAAAAAAAAAAAAAGAAACTCCTTATTATCCCATATCTTTTAGTGAAAAGGGGTAGAAATAAAGAAAAGAAAATTACATTTAAAGTAATATAAAGCTGCCGGGGAGGGGGGATATGAAGAGATATTACAAAGATAAAATTAAACCTACTACCAAAAGAAATATTCTATTTTTTCTAGGGGAAAAGGTTCTATAAGATTTAATTTAAGCAAATTATACTATTGACATCAGATATAGCACAAGATCCATTTAATAGCTCTGAGGGACATCTCAAGAAGGCAGTGAAGCACCTTGCTGATTAGAAAAATAAAACCCAGGCAGTTTGTACATAAAATATAAAACCACAAATGGAGATTACCTGAGTTGTTCTCTCAGAAACAGCATATAAACTCACTTCTAACTCCAAGCTATCAAAGGGAACTGGTGTATGTACATATAGAAGTCTTTGGAAAAAATATTGGAAAACAGGCTTTCAACCATACCGTGGAAGCTAATTAACACCCATTTTATTTTTATAATCACAAATTTAGGGCTTATATATAAACACTGAACTTTTTAATAAGGGGGTTGTGAAAATAAAGGGGTTAGTCAAGCCTCAAAAGCTACTGTCTTACAAGCCCACCAAACCAACTCTTTTTTGCTCCCAATATAAAGAGTATCATGAAGGATAGCAATCAAAAAGATTCTGGAAATGTAAACGGTATTTAGGGCTTACAGAACATTTACATAATGGTTATTAATTTAACTGACAAGCCAATACCTTTTTGTTGTTGTGCTGCATTTAAAATAAAACAACTCTCAAATCAGCTTCTATAAGCTGAAAATTAAAAAGGTTATAAATTGAAATGGTGTCCTTCTGACACACAGAATCAGGAAGTCCTATAATTATATCCTCCTGAATAATGCTATCAAGCACACCACTGAGACTGATTTGTTGCTATGTAATGGTGATGATCTGACATGATCCATTCTCTTTAACTAAAACTTTAGCTTCTGTTGTTGTTTGAGGTTTTGGTGGCCATTCCGGATCAACCAAGAGCTCCTGTGCCAGATACATGTACTTTGCCTTTGGTATCTTCCTTCTACAACCCAGGACCCAGGACAAGCAGCATCTTCCCCACCGATCCACTGACTCCTAAGAATATAAGGGGAGGAAAAAAAACACCATATGTGATTAAGGGTTACTTGTTTTAAACAAGCTCACCAAAGCATAATATACTAACATAGAAAAATAACAGGAAATAACTTCTGAGTATAACAAACAAAAATTCCATGTAAAAAAGTCAGCTTTAGATTATTTAGGGATTTTTTTTTTAAGATTAGATGTTATTAATGTAATTTGCTTCATATATCATTTAATGGTGTGTACCTATTTCTTTTTGTGTACTAACTACCTTTTAAAATAACTTGCAGCTATACAATCTACGATCCTATAATACAAAATATCTAAAGTTAAAGAATAACTTTAAACTATTCAGTATGAGAAAACATTTTTAATGTTTAATGTGGATACTCTCATATCCTATCTATTTTTGGTACTTTTATTCCTAGTAAATTAGCCACCTGATCATTTTTGAAGAAAGTGCAGTAAAAATATTGTCACAGTTAACATCATCTTCTAAAAATTTAAGCATGAAATAAATATTGTTAGGTCAAATTTAGGACTCAGACCACATTTAATGCCACTCACATTTTTAAAAGTCACATTCTTATTAATATGAAAAACAACCATTTTATAATGATGATTTCCCTTATAATGATGATGCCCCCATAAATGGAAAGAGATTAATATAAAATTATAATGCAAACACTAATTTTAATATTATTTATTAGAAAAAGCTCGGTTGCCACTGAAATGCTTCTGAACAATTCCAATGTTTAAATATGATCGTTGATAAATTTTGTAGAACAAAAAAGCAGTGACCTTAGTTATTGCATAGAAATGTGAATTCAATAAGTGAGCTGAAAGGTACCCTCATAATTTGAATTAAATGAAATTAAACTAAATGACTTTATACTGAAAACTGTCATCATTATGTTCACCTCTGAAGAACAGTCAATTCTTAATTATCTTGGCTGTTTCTTATCTAAAGCAAAATTTAAATTCCAAGATTTCATTTTTATTTTTTGCCAATTAACACTAGCTCTAATGTTAATTGAAGTAATTCAAGAAAACAAAAGCGTAACATAATGAGATAAGTATTCTGATTTTAAAATACATCAAAGTATCTTCATGATTTAAAAACGCAAATTTGCTATACACTTATTACGAAACAGGTGTTTCTAAATTGGTCAGTGGAGAATGGCAAAAATACTGTAAAATGAAAACTCGGAACTTTACTAATCTTTTCCCTGTTCAAAACTTTGGGGTGGGACTGCGGCAGCACTGAGAGAGTGGTACACAATAATCGCTTTTAACTATAAAGCTATTTTAGTTTACTTTGTCAACAAAACACAGTAAGCTGCACTGCTACTGCTATCAAAAATCTGGTCACAAGTAAGTTGTGTTACATTCCAGGAAAAAAAGAAAGGCAAATAGTATTCATCTTAGAAGCCCACTTTCCACCCCCCCCCCATATGCTAAAAAGAAGTCTACAGGAAAATATTTAGCATCAGGGTTCAGATGAGATTAGTTACAGGGTGCTTTAGGTCATCCAAATCAAATAGTAACAAATCCTTCCCAGTGCTTATAAGCACACACACAACTTTAATATTTAATCTAACATGATGGTTTGCTACTTGGATCTTACTTTTCCTCCTGGTGTTTAAATTCTTCGGTCTAACTGAGGAAATAATCATTACTCCTAAATCAATCTGAAAGCTGTCACCTTATATTTTATGGCAAGTATTATTGTTAAAGGATCAAAGAAAGAGGCTAATTTTAATTGCTGACTTTTTAAAAAATGCAGAAACATCTTAGGTCCTGTCTGCCCAGATAAGTTTGTCAAAGTTGAAAGGCAATGCAAACAGCAGGCTGAGTTAAGGATAGTCTGGAAAATCACAGGTAAGTGATTCAAAGACACACACACACACACGCACATTTCTAAATTCACCTGTGAAAAATGAGGCAAGCAATAAAATAAAAACTAATTTAATTGCAAACAGAAACACATCACTATCATAATCAGAGTACACTTGTGATAATTTTCTTTAAAGTCATGAGGAGCACTAAGCCTCCATGATTAGAAACCTATTCTGTTCCTTTACCCTTACCTCCCCGAAACTGCACACAAGAAATACACCAAATGAAAATACAGATTTGTTAGCTTATAAACACAGATACGCACCACACACCCTCAAACACAAGATAACCCACCAGAAGAGAAAAATAAATAGTGCTACAATAGGCAAGCTGGAATGAGAAATCAGGGGAGAGATGACAGTGACAAAGGGAGGAAGGTGAGCAATGTGCAACGAGAAGGCAATGAGGTGGGGCATTATAGAGCCTAGAATGAGCACTTGGGTCTCCCCCAAATATCTAGGGTATTAAGTCCTTGAAGCAGGAGAAAGCAGTGGCTATGGCAACCAGAACTTCCGGCTTGCTTCTGAAAGGAATGGTTAAATATTCCCTCAGAGAAGGCAAAGAGGCTCTATAGTCTAGCAGAGAAACCAGCAAGACTTTTCAAAAAGATCTAGAGCTAAAATTCCCTTGCTTCTCAGAACATTCCAAGCTGTTCATTCTAGAATCCAAATGCCAGTTTAATCTTAGCAGCATCCTTTAGGAAATGGTTTTCATAGGTAGCACATAAAATATTGAATTGTGCTTATGAAAATATACATATATATAATGGTGCTATGGTTTTCATAAAAGCCTTCTTCCATACCAATCCTGAATATAAAACAAATACAGGAAAAAAGAAACCACTAATACAGGTAATCATAATTAACACTGTATCTAAATAAACTCAAATGATATTCTAAGTGGTTATAAAGACTACAATTAACACTTGGATTCAAAAAGAATTAGACAGATCCTCACACAGGATAAAATTATATGTTAACACTATAGAAGAATTTCTAGCTTCACTCATATGCTTGGAAACAAAGTTAAAACCAGTGATCCTAGCTCCACATCTACTTCTAACTGACCTCAGTTTACTAGATACAGGATAGGCACAAATATTTCTAATAGTAGTTTCTAATAGCATAGAATTCTCAGTCAGGAGTAAAGCTTATAGAAAATCACAGATGGTGGGGCCCCAACATTGAAAATTTTCATTCAGTAGGTCTTAGAGTTCAGAGCATTTATGATGAGTACCTTAACTTGAAAACCCCTAATCATTTTTTGTCCGAGAATAAGTTCTAACATCTGGAGCTGCTAAAGAACTAGCTTTTATTAAAGTTTCAGCTTTTATTATCTGAAAATGGTTTACTTAACCTATTTTCAACTGGATTTAATAGACATTTACTAAGCCACCGAGCATCAACAAGAAAAAGAATCACCATGAGAAATAAGTTACTGCTATATACAAATCCTATTTCCTGTAACTAAATTATATTAGCTACATGAATGTTCAGTAAGCCAAATAATGTCTAAAATGTCAGCTGCTAAATAAAATGACACCTAAAAGCCAATGTGGTCTTTAAAGAATATATGGAGGCTGTGAGGTATAGGAATATTAGAGCTGTGGGAACAAGTAAAACTAATTTGAATTCTAGTCTAACACTGTTTCTTCATCTGTGAAAATTGGGCTAGAGAGACTAATGATATTCCAATCTGTTAAGGTTCTTCTAACAATTAGAGAGAATGCATGCAAAATGCCATACACAGTTTATCATTTAGTAGGGACTGAAGAATATCTACTGTTTGTCTCCATTTTATAATCGGTTGTTAGTATTAGTTTACATCTCTATGGTCCCTTAAATGATGTACGAGAGGCAATGTGACACAGTGGGAAAAACACTCCCCTTGAAACAGAAACTCTTGAGTTCAATTCCCACCTCTGCCTTCATTAGATGCATAACCTTGGCTAGTCAACTGAATGCTCTGTTCCTTTATCTGTAAAATGGAGTTAGAAATACCTTAAAATTGGGAGGATCCTAGAGATGACGTATGTAAAAATTATTTTTAAATTATAATATTACACAGTAAAATTATGCTATTAAGAGTTTAGTTATTTTTTTTTCTTTCTTCAGCAACAATGTCCTTTTGAAGTGTGCTTTACAGTGGAGAAACTAGGTCGTTTTTACCAATCACTGCTCATTCATGATATGAATACATATGTTGTATATATGCCTTGTGGAGCACCAGATAGTTTGGATGTGGCTGCTAAGAATTCCAGGTGAGGTTGCTGACATCACAAGTCAACTGTCTAAAGTCTGAAACCTAGTCCAAGGTAACTAGCTTTGAAGCTTTCAATATGATAAGAAAAGAAAATGAGAAACAGGGCTTTTCTTCCCCCAACATCAGCATAATCTAAGATCTCACGGGCTTCCTGGTAGAAAAGCTGTATGCAAAATGGGCAGATGTGGAACAGACATTTAGGGAAAGGCAGCCCAAAACGAAGTGCTAAGAGCAAGTCAACCTCATCTTTACATTCTTTTTCACCTTATGTCAGGGTTTCTCAACCTCAGTACTATTGGCATTTTCGGACTGGAAAATTCTTTTGGTGTGAAGCTTTGTACTGTGCACTATAGGACATGTAAGAACATCTCTTGCCTCCACCCACCAGGTGCACTAGCAGCCTCCCCTACTCCCAACCATGTCGATTGTACCAACTAAAAATATCTGTAGACATTTTTGTTAAATGTCTTCTGATAGTAAGGAGAAGAAATTACCCTTGACTGAGAAGCACAACCTTATGGTAATATGACTATTTGACTGATTCTCAAAGGGTCATAAAAATGAACAGTAATACTCCATTACACACAGAAGTATAAGAAGATGAAAGTATTACTATGCTAAGATGTAGAGGTTAGAAAAATTCTCTTTTCCAAAGCCAGCAATTTTTAAAATAGCTGCATTCTTAATCATGACCACAGAAATGGAAGGCTACAATTCTTGTTTACTGAGTGATTCTCAGAATCAGACAACACATGGGGCATGCTGGAGCCCGCATGGTCTAGACTACTCTCTACCTTCACTCTTACCCTGAATACTTTAGAGGTAGGAGTGCACATGAGACTACCTCTTTTGCAATAAAAGGAAAACAAAACATAAGCTAAAATATATATATATAAGGAAAACATATCTATGAACTAAATTTTCTAGAAAATAGAGGTCTTAGCAAATCTTCTGCCCTTAAATTTTGGCTGAAAAGTGAGGGAGGAACTTCCAATTCAAATATTTTAATGGAGTCCTATGACATCCACTTTTGACTAAATCAGGCTGTAACTCCTCTTGAGAACATTCATTTCCTGTTTTGATCAGCAGAGATCTCCTTGGAGAAGATGAAAACTCAATTTAAATGTTCTTCTTTGCCTGGGCTTTGCCAATAAATATTTAACATGAGAACACATAATATGAGCCAAAGTTAACCCCTTGAAGTAATGTAGTGAGGTAACCAAGGGGAAAAAAAATATGGGCAAAGAGAAGATTTCACTAAAGGACTTGGGACCCTAGTACAGCTCTGATCATACTCAGTATCAGAAGCAATAGGGTAATATGCTTCTCTAAGAAAAAGAAATTGAGCTGATTCTAGATTCATTCTATCATTATAAAAACATCATTATTCATCATAAAGCATTACAAAAAAAATGGCAGGCTATAAGAACTCATAAAACAATCCTGTGATATTACAGAGGGCCATTAAGACTGCTGAATTATCAAAATAAAGCTCATGAAGTTGCCACTTAGGTATAAGAAGGTTAAAAATAAGTGAGTGACCCCACTCAAAAATGCCAGGGAATACTCTTCAGCTCTGCAAACCTTGTTGTGGTTTGAGGATCAGTGAGATTATGTGAGATTTAAAGCTCACATTTGTAAAGCACATTGCCCACCTATAAATGATCAAAATAATGAGAGGGTGAGACCTGATATACTGTTATCTATACCCAAAAAGCTGGCTCATAGGTTTTTGATTCATTGATATCAGTTTAAAAAATAAGTTTAATCTGTATTTTCTCCCAACAGCTATACTTCCCCCATTCTAATGCAGGGAAGTGGGTTCTATCCATTATTTCTTTTCTGTTTTTACAGAACATATCTTTCAATAACAGACTATTTAATGCATCCAGAAAGTCAAAAGTCTTAAGCCATAGTTTGTATAAAAAATGAACATTGCCGGGCAGGCCATAGTGGCTCAGTGGCAGAGTTCTTGTCTGCCATGCCGGAGACCCGGGTTCACTTGCCAGTACCTGCCCATGCAAAAAAAAAAAAAGAACACTGTCTCTTAGAAAACTTTCCTTACTGATGATAACACATATTTTTGGGTAAGCCAAAAGGCCCCCCCAAAATAAGGCATTGCAACGGACAACAAATGAGAAACAATTCCTCAAAATTTTGGTCTTCGGATTCTGATCTAAGAAGCAATGATTCCAATTTCAAAACTCATTTTCATGAGTCTCATTTAGCTCCTACATGAAAACATATTTAAAACACACAGAAATGGAAAATTAACTTCTACCTTCAGGGATAAAATTAAGACCTTTACACAAACAGAAGATTAGGATTGGAATGGAAAAGAGACTTATGAAATTTCTGAAGTCCTGAAAAGACTATAGCAATATTTGCCATGAGTTTTCCAAGACTTCTTAAAAGAAATAAAATGCCAGGCATAGGGAAAACAGTTTAAGCAACATACAACAGAACACCACCCTATAGAATACAGGGCACACAACTCAAAGAGCCTAGATACATGTGAAGAATTGATAGTAAGTGCTGATTTCCAACCTGTGGTGGCTGTGTAGTGGTGAAGCGATATTCTCCTTGTTTGTCTCGACTGAACACAACTTTCCAAAGGACCATGTCAAGGAAGAAGTTCTGAGAGATATTCCAGTGAGTTAAAAACTAAAAAGGACTAAGTCATTCTTTATTAATGTGCACATTTTAAAAGGCTTACACAAAGCTGTATCATTAGTAAAAAGCATGGTTTGATTTATACAGAGAGAATTTCAGTTAATACTGCAAAAAGATAATAACAGCAGGACTTTTGTAACAAAATATAAATTATTACAAAATCCTTAAGAAAATGGGGCTTCTAAATTTCCCACAAAATACGTTTTTTATAAGAATCCTCAGGTTTCTTCCAGATTAAAACAATGCTTATAACTCGAAGTTTTAACACTGAGTTTTACTGAGTTAATAGCTAATATCTATAAATTAGCACGATTTTATCAGAGTTCAGTACAAATAATTCTTCTGAAATTAAGAATAAAAATTTAAAAATTAAGAAGGGCTGTGCAAAGGTTGCTCAGTGTTAGAATTCTCGCCTGAAATGCCCAAGACCCCGGTTCGAATCCCGGAGCCTGCAATGCCAAAAATACAAAAAAAAAAAAAAAAAAAAAAATTGGGAGATCATAAGTGTAAAAATTCTGTCTTTAAAAAAAAAATCATCTTATAATAAATAACATCTAAGTGAAAAGATGAACTTGTACTGTAGAAAAAGAACTTTTAAAACTCAACATCTTGGGTGGGCCATGGTGGCTCAGCAGGTAGAGTTCTTGCCTGCCATGCCAGAGACCTGGGTTCAATTCCCGGTACCTGCCCATGCAAAAAAAAAAAATTTCAACATCTTGGGCATGTTTTCTAAGTATCATAAAATAGCAAAAATACACCTCATTGGACAAATAACAAAGGTCAGAACATAATTTTCATGATTACCACTGTATTCCAAATTTAAATACCAAGTCATCCGTTAGAAGGAAAACTGAAATTAAGCCAAGATTTCTCAGTCCAGAATTATTATTAAAGTACACATATTTCCCCACAAATTACCTTAATCTAAATTCAAAAGCTGGCTGCATGAACTCCTACTTAACTATTACATCTTCTTTCCATTTCTTATATTGCTAATTTAGGAGTGAATCATAATAGTTATTCTAAGAGCAGAAAAAAATTTATTAATAAGCAGCAAAGAAGAATTTGCCAGCTCCTTGTCAGTAGATGTTGACTTAAAGGCAAATCATAAAGGGAGGCTCATTATGTAATATACAATAGATCAAACTGTACTTCACACTCTTTGGAGGCCACTCAAAGTAAATACCAAGGAAGAAGTTTCAGTAATCAATGCTGACATTAGGTTAAGTCCACAACGGTTGTTATTTTACACACTTTTAATAAACTCTCATGATTACTGATATTCACTACATTTATGGGGAAAGCCCCCATTTCTGCCTTTCCTTCCTTGGAAATGGGAGATTTTACTATGTATCATAGGACATGGGGAATATATACCAAGTCTGACTTCATGGCCTCTGATTCACCAGTACATGGACTGCCAGGATACCAAACTTCTCTCCTTTCTACCAATCACTATCTTTTGCTATTTCACTGCTTATTACCTCCAATCTGAATGAGTGCAGGTAAGTCATATCCTTTATTATGACTGCTAACAATTAACTGAAAGTCAGAAGAGAAGGCTAAATGAATTCGGCTAGAATGAAACTGAGAATCTCTGCAGGTTTCCACAATGTTGCTTGTCCTCTTCCTTCTACTCCTATCAAATCACCAAAAAATCCCAAAGCAGCAAGGTGGCCATGTGATTATCTGAAATGCTTACCTCCACCATGATAGACACAAAGGCATTGACGAGAACAATGACAAGCATAGTTATACGCCACCGGTACGGTACACACACTATCTGTAAGACAAAAACATTCAAGTTAAAATTGTAGTATTGCAGAACATAGTTGCTAATGTAGCATTATACAATAATTTCCAATTTATTGAATTCCTACTATGTACCAAGCCCCTTCACACATATCACACACTTAATTCTCATGACATTGCAGGATATCCACTTTTCAGATGAAAAAGCTCAAAGTTTTAATAACTTAGGTTTAAAAATATATGTTACATGGCTGTGCTTAGCCTCATTTTCTCAGACTCAAAAGCTTATACTCCACTAGATAATGGATTTCTAACAAGTTTATTTTATTTTTAAAATAAAATACTGACTTGGGCAGGCCACAGTGGCTCAGTGGTAGAGTTCTCACCTGCCATGCCGGAGACCCGGGTTCTGTTCCCGGTGCCTGCCCAAGCAGAAAAAAAAAAAAAAAAAAATACTGGCTTTAAACAAGAAGGCAGATATCAACCTAATAATGAAATATTAGTGAAAACTACATTGTTATAAAGACAAATTCACAAAACTAGACATATTAGTTTAAGAAATGCAATACAAGTTTTCACTTTAAAATCTGTGATTAATTTCTAAGGCCTAATAATAAGAGAAAAAAATCCCATTCCTACATTTATCCTTTCAATCAGCAAATATTCACTCAGTGCCTAAGATATTGTGCTATGTGCAGGGGAGTGAAACGTCAGTAGGTCTAAAGTTCAGCAGTGAGAACAAGGCTGAGGATATAAAGTTTGGCATCTTCAACAAATTGATGGCAACTGAAGTCATGACTGGGGGTGAGATTATGCAAGTGTATAGAGTGAGATGAGGGATAAGGACAGAAATATAAGGAACATTAACATTTACAAAACAGGTGGAAGAAGTGGAATTTCAACAGAGAGTAAGAACGAGGAGCCACAGAGGTTAAGGGGAAATGGGAACAATCTAAGTCTCCAGCCAAAACAGGACTGGTTAAATTAACTGTGGAAAAATTCCTACAATGGAATACTCATTGCATGGGGCTAATAAACCAAAACCTGACAATAACATACAAGAAAGAAAAAATTACAAGTCTGATCTCACTCAACCACCTAGAGGCAAAAATCCTAAACAAAATCACAGCAAACCAAATCCAGATACAAAAATTCATTCATTAAAAAAAAAGGTAATTCATTATGACTTATTCTAGGAACGCAAAATTAATACAAAATTTAAATATCAGTCAACTGTAATTCACCACATTTATCAAGGAAAAAAAACCTGTGTGATCATTTCAATAGATGCAGAAAAAGAATATGTATTAGAAACCTACAGCAAACATCATATTCAATAGTGAAATATTAGGAACACTCCCTTTCAAGTCAGGAAGACAAGGATACCCATTATCAGTACAATCAATTTATTAAGGCACAAAATAATAAAGAGACAGTATAAGGACTGAAATATCAGAAAAAGAAAGTTTGTCATTATTTATACATGATGACTAGACAGATGTATAGAAAACTCCAGTGAATCTACAAATTGTTAGAGTAAAGTTTGACAAGGCTGCTGGATACAAGATGAATATCCAGACTAACAGCATTTATATACACTGGCATAAAAGATTTAGAAAATATAATTTTAAATAGATATTTATCAGAGGAACAAAAACTATAATACTCCAAAGGATGAATCGAACAAAAAAATGTGTAAAAACCTTTCAGGTGAAAATTGTCAGACTTTACTGAAAGATATTTAAGAGGACCTAAAGAATTAGAAAGAGATATTGCTCATGGATCGGGAGAGTAAATCAATTCTCCCCCAAATTTATTCATAAACTCAATTTAAATCTAACAAACATCCCTAGAGGATTTCCCTGATATGTAACATGCTAAACTTTAAGTGTATACAGAGAGGAAAGGCTCAAGAACAGTCAAAAAGATCATGATGAACTACAGTACAGGCTGGGAAGTGGGGTTGTGCCCAACTATACATGAAAACTTCTTATGAAGTCAGTAATCTGAACAATGTGGTACTGGCACAGAGTAAGACAAAAAACAAAAATAAAAAAAAACTAAAGGACAAAATATAGAGTACCCTAACAGCAGTATGTATGGAAAAGTGACATAGGGGAGGGGTAGCTCTGAAGATCAGTCAGAAAAGATGTACTATTCAACAATTTTGAAGCAAATGGATATTCATAAGGAAAAAAAGAAATTTGATCTCCATTTCAAAAGCTACACAGAAAATTAATTCCAGATGGATTAAAGACTAAATGTGTAAGATGCATATCTTTATAACCTTGAGAGAGACAAGTCTGCTGAGCTAAGAAGACACAAAAAGCAATAGCATAAAGAAAAGAGTACATACATAAAATTCTATAAGAATAGTGACTAGGGCGGGCCACGGTGGCTCAGCAGGCAGAGTTCTCGCCTGCCATGCTGGAGACCCAGGTGTGCCCAGTGTCTTCCTGTGCAAAAAAAGAAAAAAAAAGTAGTAAAAAGACAGTAGACTACACTAGAGGAACCCGTTTATCCCTAGTGGTATACCATAGTGGAGGCAGAGGGCGGGGAAGGAGTATTTTAGCTTCTGTTTAGAACTGCCAGCACATTGTGATGTTAAAAAGCAGATGGACGTTTAGTGGGCTTTATTATTGTTTTAAAAGTTCTCTACAGCAATGTTACTACCCTTTACTGCTTGCACTTAAGGTGAACCATTCCCACCCTCATCCTCTGGTAGGCCACTGCTTATATCCTTACATTAAGAGATAGGAAAAAGAATGTTCATGGCAACATTGTAAATACAGCAAAAGACAACTAATTGCTTACCTACAGAGAATGGAATAGTATATAGCACTGAAAATGAAATACATGTATCAAAATGGATGAAACTTAGAAATTATATGGGGGGGTGAGTCACAGAAAATTAAAGATAGCAAGATACCATTTTCACAAAGTTCAAAATACTATCTTTTATGACTTCATACATATACGGTAAATGAATAACTAAAAGCAAGAGAATGAGGGAAAACAATAAAATAGTGGTTCCCTCAGGGTATTTAGGGGAAGATGTACAAGGGTGCCTTCATAGTATTGGAAATGCTACTATTTTTCAGTTTGGATGATGCACTCATGGGTGTTCATTTTTTTGAGCTTAACTTAAATACATGTGTGCATATTCTTTTGTGTGAATCAAATAGTAAGTCTTAAATTTTTAATGAATGGATAAAGAACTAAATGGACAGTGAATAAAAGGCAGCCTGTGTAAATTGTTCAAGAAGTAGATGGTAAAGGACAGAAGAGTAACAAGAGCTATGAATATCAAAGTTTGTGGGTTGTTTTTTTTTTTTTAAAGACCAAAGGACATGTAATTTGATTGCAGACCAAGGAATACAGGAACAGAAGGAAAGACTAAAAAAAAAAAACAAGTACAGTTATTTTTAAGGGCATCTTTGGGTTAGCATAACCCAAAATAACTTGGAAATCTTGGAATCTTGGGAAATTTGGGAAGAAAGGAACCTGGAAAAAAGTAATATAAATTGTTTAGAGTTTCTTTTCCCTGATAATATAAGAGCAGAGGAGAGGGATAGACCTTAAGCCCTCTCAGGTACTCAGAAGTATCATTTGACTTTGTTACAATTCCATCTAATTTCTATTACTATCTTACTAATGTTATCTCAGCGACTATAAACCATCAGACAACCAATAATAATTGATGTGCCTATGTCTTACCTGAAGAACCTGGTCAACAGAGGCAACTGGATTCAACATGATGAATAATATGAAAACATATAAAATAATCACAGACAAAACAAAGAAATCTGAAAAAAGAAAGGAAAAAATTAAATTAGGAAGTTCCTTAAAATAAAAAGCTATACAATAATCACTGGTACCACACAATCGTCAGTCCTAAATTTGACTCTGAATACTTCTTAGGTTGATGAAATATATAAAGCATATGCTCTATGAGTTTTCCTGGAGCATGAGGCATTGCTCAAGGCCATCCAAAAGACTCATGTAAGTGATGTGATGCTATAGATATTTAAAGCCCATTAGCTTTAACCCTATAAGTACTTCAAGAAATAATCAGCACTTATAAAATAAGATGTATACCTTTATAGGCATTTATCTCTATTTCCCCCAGATAAGATACTTATAAGATAATCAGGCCAATTATATATATATATATATACATATAAAACACAAATAAGAAACTGGACTATATATGGCAAAATGAGGTCATTTAAAACATGCCTGAATTGATAATTATTATTACTGAATTATTATTGAAAGTAAAACTCTGAATAACACTTATTTTCAATATTATGAATTCAGTATACATACATCCTAAACAGAGGCTTTCTATCTTGAATTTAAGTATATTTTTTTAACTGAATCCAGTTTTTCACTGACTTCCTCGGTGGAAATATTTCTACATTTTTGCACAGAAATATATTAACCTGAAGCCCAAGGATGAGTTGATCTACTTTTAAATAAGGCATAACTATGGTTTGCTGGGTATGGCAAATCCCATCCAAAAGTTCTCTATATCACTTGTCTTGCTCAAAAATAATCTCCCTGCTCATGGTCATTTTGTTAAGTGTGTAAGCACATGTATATACATATGCATATACAAGGATACCTTTGTACAATAAACCATGAAAATGGCTTGAAAATTTCCCAACTATACTGATAGCTATGCTGGTTTGAAAGGAAGTATGCCCCCTAGAAAAGCCATGTTTTGATCAAAATCCCATTTCATAAAGGTGGAGTAGTCCCTATTCAATACTGTATGTTTGAAACTGTAATTAGATCATCTCCCTAGATGATGTGATTTAGTCAAGAGTGGCTGTTAAACTGGATTAGGTGACCACATGTCTCCACTCATTTGGGTGGGTCTTGATTGGTTTACTGGAGTCCTATAAAAGAGGAAACATTTTGGAGAATGGGAGATTCGGAGAGAGCAGAGAATGCTGCAGCACCATGAAGCAGAGAATCCATGAGCCAGCATCATTTGGAGATGAAGAAGGAAAACGCCTTCTGGGGAGCTTCATGAAACTGGAAGCCAGGAGAGAAAGCTAGCAGATGATGCCATGTCCGCCATGTGCCCTTCCAGCCGAGAGAGAGGCCCTGACTGCGTTCGCCATGTACCTTCTCACTTGAGAGAGAAGCCCTGAACTTCATCGACCTTCTTGAACCAAGGTATCTTTCTCTGGATGGATGCCTTAGATTGGACATTTCTATAGACTTGTTTTAATTTGGACATTTTCTCGGTCTCAGAACTGTAAACTAGCAACTCATTAAATTCCCCCTTTTTAAAAGCCATTCTGATTCTGGTATATTGCATTCCAGCAGCTAGCAAACTAGAACAATAGCCCCAAACATTTTTCCCTTTTTCTTCTGGTTGAGATAATTACAAGTTCCTAATTTGAGGATGACTTCAAACCTTCACCAAGACCACAAGTAACCAAAAATGAAGCCTTCAGATGGGTAAAGTTAGTTAATAACCTATTTTATGAACCATAAGTGAGGGGTCTTAGTATTTTTAAATGGTGGAGTCATGGAGTCATCTGTAAATACAGACTTTGTTATCATAACAGTTTAAATTATAGGCATCTGACATTTGTTTTATAGGAAAGACATTATACCTAAAGGCTTAAACTAAAAATTATATAACATTCATGTCAAAAATGAGGAAATTTTTTGAGTCACTGACACATAGGATGAAAAAACTAGAGACCCATGTTAGATAAAAAGTAATTTTCTTAGAATTTTTGCTTAAACATTCTACTGGATTACAAACAGGAAATGTTACATTCTTTGCAATAAATGCAATGACTAGGACTTCCAAGAAGATGGCCAATCAGAGTAGCTCAAGATTAGCCCTGCTCCACAGAAAAGTTAGAGAAGGAACAGGAAGGCGACTGAGGCTGCAATTCAGGAGTGCTGCTAACCCAGAGCCTTCTGCACCCCATGTGGCAGCCCTGGTTGCAGAGGCCGAGGAATTGAGAGGCAGAAAGCTGGAGCCTGGTGCAGAGGCGGGAGTGCATGGAAGGGAACACGGGACTAGGAAGTAAGCCAGGCCACGTTCCTTGAGTGCGTTACCCTCACCAGCGCAGCCCCATGACTGGCAACTCACCCCACACCCCGTGCACCTGAACCCCATCACCCTCTCCCATTTCCCATGCTCCAGGCACCCCACCCCACCAGCTCCCAGTACACATACCCACCTCACACCCCCACCCCACGTGTAGCCCAACCCACCTCTCCTGTACAC
>PVIY010045471.1:0-11813 GCA_004026745.1 Myrmecophaga tridactyla | reverse complement strand
CACCTGCCTTCAGAAACAAGTTTCTGGTAACATTCAAATAGCACTCTCTGAGTTCTTTGGAAAGATTCTCTTTATCACTCACAGAAGAGAAGGGAAGCTCCAGATGTTGCTAACTCACTTACTTTCCAAAACCGAATTTGTGGCTGCTTCAAAATGGCAATTAATCTGTGTTTCTCCAAGATACAGTTTCTCACCAAATAAAGGCAGGGAATGAAGTCTTCTTCCCATTTCACTTTCAGCCAAAGGTGACTTTGGGGCTACCCTCAATAGTGTCAAGTGAGTGCTTGAATACAATGCAGCTTCCCGCATGAACAGAAGCGAAGCTAGGGGTGGATCTATTTAACTGATTTTCCCAAACTGAATCTCTGGGTACATTCAATTACCATGAAGTGAGTGATTTCCCATGCTGCTGTTTTTCATGCTAGTAACAGCAAGAAGACTAAAGGACTTCCTTTTTTCTTACCTTTCCAAACTGAATGTAAGGCTCATTCCATAAGGTACTATGTGCGTTCTTAAGGGAAATAGATTTTTTTACCCAAATAAAAGCAGGAAGATGAATGATGCATCTTTTCCACTTTCTTTGCCCTTCCGATCCAAACCCTAACACTAAACCTATCCCAGCCCTAACCCTAACCCTAACCCAAACCCTAAAGCAACCCTTCAATTAGCAGTAAGAGAGAGTTAAGGAAGATTCTGTTTTGTCCTCACATTCATGCAGGGAAGTTGGTACTGCTGCTGTTTCACCTGCCTTTCTGAAACAAACTTCTGGTAACTTACAAATAGCACTATGGGAGAACTTTGAAAAGGTGCTGTTTATCACACAAAGAAGAGAAGGGAAGCTATAGGTGTTGCTAATTGACTTACTTTCTAAAACCGAATTTGTACCTCCTTCAAATAGCACTAAGTCTGTGTTTCTCCAAGATACAGTTTCTCACAAAATAAGGGCAGGGCATGAAGTCTTCTTTCCATTTTGCTTAACTGCACACAGGTGACTTTGGGGCTACCTTCAATAGTCTCAAGGGAGTGTTTGAATGCAATACAGCTTTCCCGCATTAACCGAAGCGAGCTAGTGATGGATCTACTTAACTGATTTTCCAAAAGTGATTTTCTGGGTTATTTCAATTACCATGAACTGAGTGATTTCCCATGCTGCTTTTTCCTGCCAGTAACTTCAAGAAGGTTAAAGGCGTTCCTCTTTTCTTAACTTTCCAAACTGAATGTGTGCCTCATTCCATGTAGTACTATGTGCCTTCATAAGTTGAATAGAATTTTTCACTCAAATAACAGCAGGAAGGCGAAAGATGGGTCTGTCTCACTTTCTTTGCCCTTCCGACCCTAACCCTAAAACTAACCAAACCCTAACCCTAACCCTAGCCCTAACCGTAGCCCTAACATTAACCCTAAAGCACCCATTCAAACAGCAGAAAGTGAGAGTTAAGGAAAATTCTGTACAGCCCTGATATTACTGCAAGGAATCTTGTACTGCTGCTGTTTCACCTCCCTTGCCAAAACAACTTTTTGGTAACTTTCAAATAGCACTATGTGAGAACTTTGGAAAGATGCTGTTTATCACTCAAAGTAGAGAAGGGAAGCTATAGGTTTTGCTAGTTGACTTACTTTCTAAAACCGAATTTGGGACTCCTTCGAAATAGCACTAAGTCTGTGTTTCTCCAGGATACAGTTTCTCACCGAATAAGGTCAGGGGATGAAGTCTTCTTTCCATTTCGCTTAACTGCACACAGGTGACTTTGGGGCTACCTTCAATCGTGTGAAGGGAGGGTTTGAATGCAATGCAGCTTTCCCACAGTAACCAAAGAGAGCTAGTGCTGGACCTATTAAACTGAATTTCCAAACTGTTTTTCTGGTTTCTTTCAATTACCATTAAGTGAGTGATTTCGCATGTGGCTGTCTTTCATGCGAGTAACAGCAAGTAGGCTAAAGGACTTCCTTTATTCTTAAATTGCCAAACTCAATGTCTGACAATTATGCATTCTGGAACTGGGGAAATAACTACAGAATGGTTCTAGGAGTCCACTGGACCCACTGTGAGGCAGACCTGAGCTAAAACTCCATTGATCACCTGGTCTCCCTAAGTCCCAACTCTGACTGGTGGACCAGAGTGACATTTTGGTTCCCCTGGAATTAATGTCACTTCGGAACCAGTGTCTACTAATCCCAGAAATAGCTGATCATTTCCTTTTCCCCAGTGCACCGTTGGCCTGGTCAAAGGCCATTGGTCTCCTTGGGGAAAGCTTGGAGGAAGATTAATAGCATAAATTTCTGACAGTGTAGCAGGTTTCTCCCCCAAAGAGACCTGGCCTCCCCTTCATTCAAAGGGCTCTGGGTCTATAAATTGTCTCAAGTCTTGAAATTGACTAAGGGGCCGTGACTCTATGTTTTGGTAACTCATGTTCTGTTCACTTCTGTTCACTTGACCTAGGACTCTTTTGTTTATGCACCTCGAAAAAGAATTTAGTAGACTGCCCATCTATTTATTCCTAAATAGCCCATGATTGATTAGCCAATGACACAAATTTCTGTGGATCAGATGGTTCTGATATCTGCTTGAGTCTGCTGTCCTTTGGAATGGCCACATCCACCCTGTCTTTGGTGATTAAGTGCTGCCACCTGGCTTCTGCCAACTCAGGATCCCATCATCTGCAACTGTGTTTAAGGATTCCAGCTCAGTGACAGCAGTTCCCATAGTAATATCTGAGATCATATGGTAGCCTTGAAAAACTCTGGGATCTGTCCTATAGCTACTTGTGGAAGACTGCTTTGAAAATATTGCTTTTCTCTTTCTTTGCTTATACATTTTATAGTTAACAATTAGAAAATATTTAAAAATTTATTTATTTTGGGGTATCATAAGTTTGACAACTCACCTCTAGTTTTTTAAGGCAAACATAGGAAAGAGACAGTTAAAATGTCAAGAGTTTACAGAAGTCATTACAGTACCTTCTCACCAGATTTTGGTGACTGCTGCAACGTCTCATAATCTTTCTTGGTCTCCAAATTCTTTTATACCAGGCCACCTGTTGAAAATGCATGGCTTTGTGGGAAAGTTTATTCTCTGCCATTAGAAACTATTCTGGATGGATGAAAGGGTAAGGGACATGCAGAATTCTTATTTCTTATTCTACACTAAAAATAGCTTCAAGTAAACTTTAGTGATAAAAATGTATAATAAACTACTATTAACAGCTGACAGTTAAAATTAACTCCTCCAAGACCCATCTGTTTTCTGCACTGGCCAAATAGGAGAGTTGAATGGGGATGTAGTGGGAATCACCAGCCCTGCATCCTTCAAGTCCCTAAGAGTGGCAGTGATCTCTGCAATCCCTTCAGGAATCCAGTATTACTTCTGATTTACTATTTTGCTAGGTAGGGCAGTTCTAGTGGCTTCCACTTTACCTTTCCCACCACAACAGCCCTCCCTGCACAAGTCAGAAAGCCAACTTGGGTATATGCCAGTTGCTTCGTATTTTTATTCCAATTATGCATTCTGGAACTGGGGAAATAACTACAGAATGGGTCTGGGGGTCCACTGGACCCACTGTGAGGCAGACCTGAGCTGAAACTCCATTGATCACCTGGTCTCCCAAAGCCCCAACTCTGACTGGTGGACCAGAGTGACATTTTGGGTCCCCTGGAATTAATGTCACTTTGGAATCAGTGTCTAATAATCCCTGAAATAGTTGATGATTTCCTTTTCCCCAGGGCACTGTTGAAAGGCCATCAGTCTCCTTCGGGAAGGCTTGGAGGAAGACTAATAGCATAAATTTCTGACTGTAGCAGGTTTCTTAACCAAAGAGACCTGGCCTCCCCTTCATTCAAGGGGCTCTGGGTCTAAAAATTGTGTCAAGTCTGGAAATAGACTAAGGGGCCGTGACTCTGTTTTGGTAATACATGGTAGACTTCTGTTCACTTAACCTAGATCTCTTTTGTTTATGCAACTCGAACAAGAATTTAGTAGACTGCCCATTTATTGCAATCCTAAGTAGCCCATGATTGATTAGCCAATGCCACAATTTCTGCGGATCAGATGGTTCTAATCCCTGCTTTGAGTCTGTTGTCTATTGGTAAGGCCACATCCACCCTGTCTTTGGTGGTTAAGTGCTGCCACCTGGCTTCTGCCAACTAAGGATCCCAACATCTGCAATTGTGTTTAAGGATTCCAGCTCTGTGACAGCAGTTGCCACAGTAACATCTGGGAACATATGGTAGCCCTGACAAACTCTGGGATCTGGACTATAACTTCTTGTTAAAGACTGCTTTGAAAAATTGCTTTTATCTCTCTCTGCTTATACATTTTATTGTTCACAATTAAAAAATATTTAAAAATTTATTTATTTTGGGGTATCATAAATTTGACAACTCACCTCTAATTTTTAAAGGCAAACATAGGAAAGACACAATTAAAATGTCAAGAGTTTACAGAAGACATTACAGTACCTTCTTACCACATTTCGGTGCTGCTGCAACTTCTCATAGTCTTTCTTGGTCTCCAAATTCTTTTTTACCAGGCCACCTGTTGAAAATGCATGGTTTTGTGTGAAAGTTTTTCTCTGCCATTAGAAACTATTCTGAATGGATGAAGGGGTAAGGGACATGCAGAATTCTTATTTCTTACTCTACACTGAAAACAGCTTCAAGTAAACTTTAGTGATAAAAATGTATAATAAACTACCATAAAGCTGGCAGTTAAGATTAAATCCTCCTAGACCCATCTGTTTTCTGCACAAGCCAAATAGGAGAGTTGAATGGGGATGTAGTGGGAATCACCGGCCCTGCATCCTTCAAGTCCCTAAGAGTGGCAATAATCTCTGCAATCCCTTCAGGAATCCAGTATTACTTCTGATTTACTATTTTGCTAGTAGGGTAGTTCTAGTGGCTTCCATATCACCTTTCCCACCATAACAGCCCTCACTGCATAAGTCAGAGAGCCAATGAGGGGATTTGGCCAGTTGCTCCATATTTTTATTCCAATTATGCATTCTCAACTGGGGAAATAACTACAGAATGGGTCTGGGGATCCACTGGACCCACTGTGAGGCAGACCTGAGCTAAAACTCTGTTGATCACCTGGTCTCCCTAAGCCCAAACACTGACTGGTGGATAAGAGTGACGTTTTGGGTCCCCTGGAATTAATGTCACTTCAGAACCAGTGTCGAATAATCCCCAAAATATCTGATCATTTCATTTTCCCCAGTGCACCGTTGCCCTGTTCAAATGCCATCGGTCTCCTTGGGGGAGGGCTTGGAGGAAGATTAATAGCATAAATTTCTGACAGTGTAGCAGGTTTCTCCCCTAAAGAGACCTGGCCTCCCCTTCATTCAAGGGGCTCTGGGTCTAAAAATTGTCTCAAGTCTGGAAATTGACTAAGGGGCCGTGACTCTATGTTTTGGTAATTCATGTTAGACTTGTGTACACTTGACCTGGAACTCTTTTGTTTATGCAGCTCGAACAAGAATTTAGTAGACTGCCCATCTATTGTATTCCTAGGTAGCCCATGATTGACTAGCCAATGCCACAAATTTCTGTGGATCAAATTGTTCTGATTCCTGCTTTCAGTCTGCTGTCTATTGGAATAGCCACATCCACCCTGTCTTGGTGATTAAGTGCTGCCACCTGGCTTCTGCCAACTCATGATCCCATCATCTGCAATTGTGTTTAAGGATTCCAGCTCTGTGACAGCAGTTGCCACAGTAACATCTCAGTTCCTATGGTAGCCCCGACAAACTCTGGTATCTGTCCTATAACTACTTGTTGAAGACTACTTTGAAAATACTGCTTTTTTCTTTCTTTGTTTATACATTTTACATTTCACAATTTAAAAAAATTTAAAAATTTATCAATTTTGAGATATCATAAATTTGACAACTCACCTCTAATTTTTAAAGGCAAACATAAGAAAGACAGTTAAAATGTCAAGAGTTTACAGAAGTCATTACAGTACTTTTGTGGCAGATTTCGCTGACTGCTGCAACTTCTCATAATCTTTCTTGGTCTCCAAATTGGTTTTTACTGGTCCACCTGTTGAAAACCCATGGTTTTTGTGTGAAAGTTTATTCTCTGCCATTAGAAACTATTCTGAATGCATGAAGGGGTAAGGGACATGCAGAATTTTTTTTTCTTATTCTACACTAAAAACAGCTTCAAATAAACTTTATTGATAAAAATGTATAATAAACTAATACAACAGCTGGCAGTTAAAAATAACTACAAAATCTCTGAAAGTTTCAAGGAAACCCTGTATCTCTGAACAGACCTTGTTTGGCATTTGACATTGGAGCCATGTGAATATGTCACACACACAAAAAGTAAACGAAACGTTTCAATGCTGGGCTTCCAGGAAGACGGCTGTCTAGAGAAGCTTGAGATAAGCCCTGCTTCATGGAAGAGTTAGAGAAGGCACAAGAGAGTGACTGAGGCCATGATTCAGGAGTGCAGCTGACCTGGGAGAGCTTCTGCACCACCTGGGGCAGCCCTGGCTGCAGAGGCCGAGGAACTGAAAAGCAGAAAGCTGGAGGCTGGTGTGAATGTGCGGAGCCCATGGGAGTTCACGGACAGGAACATGGGACCAGGGAGTAAGCCAGGCTGCATTACTTGGGTGCGATCTCATCACCTGCACAGCCCCATGACCGGCAACTCACCCCACACCCAATGCACCCAAACCCTATCAGCCACTCCAATTTCCTGCACTCCAGATGCCCCCAACCCACCAGCCCGCAGTGCACATATCTCCCCTCACCCCCACCCCAAGGGCAGCCCAACCTAACCCTCCTGCATGCCTCCTGAGCACTGCCTCCCAATCCCTGTTCCCTGCAGTTTGTTGCCAGTGCATAAAGTTTCCAGGCATCAACCTCCATACTTAGGCTACACCCGACCCCAGCCCATAGTGTCAGACAGCCTCACCACACCCTGCCTGAGCTCTGTGCATTTGTTTATGGCACTCCCATACCCACACATGCAGATCGGCCCTGAATCACATCATTCTGCTCTGGGTCCTACCCTTTATAGGAATCCTAGAACCACACATGAGCACAGCCCTCAGCCTCACTTCCCAGTTCTGTGAAAGTGCTGACATGTGCAGCCAGGTCACATCTGCTCCTAATCCACACAGGCATAAAGCTAACCTGCTGCCATAGCTCTACACCTCTGTACAAGGGGCCGCATGCCCTAAGCCAGTGCTTGCAAGATTTACGACCCCAGGACCAGTAAACTTGCACAGCACATCCTCCCTGGCCGCAAGGCACCCACGTTCACAAGCATCAACATAACATCACGAAACTGCATCCGTACCTGCCCAGAAACAATTCTCCACACTGAGTGCCTAAGCTGTGTTCTGCTCCCTGCTGTACAACCATCCCACAAACACAGGCCTAAGACTACTGAAAGAAACCAACTCCCCAAATAAGTCCATCAAGATAGTTACATGCCAGGAAGGCAGCAGAAGATCACTGAGCATATCACAATGCAGAAAGATATCACCTGCCTAATGAACAAATTAAAACACCAGAAGAGACAGAGACATTAAAACAACTAAGCAAAGATATTCATATGACTCTACTTAATAAAATAAGAGGGATAGCAAAAGACCTAAAGGAGATCAAGAAGACAGAGAAGAGCATAAAGAGTAACTTGAAAGAATAAATAGAAAAACAGCAGATATCACAGATATTAAAGACTGTGTTGACCTAATAAGAAACATACTGGAGACACACAACACTAAATTTGAAGAGACAGAAGAAAGATCAAGTGAAAGAGAGGACAAGATCATCGATTTCAAAGACCCAAACAGCAAATGGCAAAAAAAAGATGGAGAAAACATTGAACTAGAATTCAGGGAAATGATAGACCAAACAAAGCATCCAAATATAAGACTGATTGGAGTCCCAGAATGAGAAGAGAGAAGTAAAGGGCTAGGAAGATAAGTCAAGGATATAATGGGGGAAAACTTCCCAACCCTCATAAAGGACATAAATATATAAGTCAAAGAAGCCCGAGAAACTCCAAACAGAGTAAATCCAAAGGAAGAAACACAACACCACCACTTGAAAAGACAGCAAACAAGTGTAAAGGTAAAGGAGCTATTTTTTTTCACCCGTCACTTTCATAAACATAAAACAGACCTTTGATGTTCAAATTGGGTGAGCATGTGAGGAAAGGTTACCCTCAATTCCTGGAAATACGAACTGGCTCAATGTTTCTAGAAATCAAAATTCAAAAGGTGGCCAATCAATTCAGTAGCATAAGTGGAAAGAAATGCAGCCTGAGCAAAGTAATGGACCCAAGTGCAGCCACATCTGCAACAAGGTGCACACCCCGTGAGTCACCTCCTCATCATCACAACGCTGGCAGGTGGTGACCATTTAGTAAGTGGCATACCGACTGCCCTCTGTCTTGCCAGCCAGGAAGCTGTCCATGGTCACAGCAGTCCCAGGTGCATACTGTACGGTCAAGGCAGGCTGGCAGCACACCTGTCAGTGACACACACACGCACCTAGCAGTGACACACACAATACCTTGCAGTGACATGCACACGTGCCTAGTAGTGACACACACATATGCCTGGCAGCAAAACACACATACACCTGGCAGTGAAACACATTCGGTTTGTAGTGACACACAAATAGGCCAGTTAGTGATGTACACATACACCTGGCAGCAACACACACATATGCCTGGCAGTGACACACACATACACATAGTAGTGACACACACATATGCTGGCAGTGACATGCACGTAAACCTGTCAGTGACACACATGTGCTTGGAAGTGACACACACATATGCCTGGTAGTGACATACACACATGCCTGATTGTGACACACACATACGCCTGGTAATAACACACACATACACCTAGTAGTGACACACAAATATGCCTAGCAGTGACACACATGTGTGCCCCTGGATGAGGCCTACACCCAGGAGCACTGGGCTGACTGTGCTTTTCCGTTTTCTTCTTCAGGTTCCTCTCTGCTTATCTATTTATTTACTACTTTGGGCATGTACCATATTCTTCTTATAATCTGATATGTTTTCTTCATTTTCATAAAAAGAATGTAATCAGCAAATAGCAAACCAAAGTATTAAAAGAATTACATTTATTTCATTATTTAAAGGAAAAGCGATTTGTGCTTTACAGAGCAGTAAAAATAAACCAGAATTTGAGTACTGGAAATATACTCTGGAAAAAAACCCCTGATATGTATTATTTTTAAAATTAAAACATGTAAATTATATCTTAAACTGGTAATATCAAGATATATTTTCCTAGGTCATCATGAAGAGTGAAGTAATCCCAGTGCAGAAGGACAAATACTGTATCATGTTACTTATATGAAATAAGTATAATATGCAAATTCATAGTAGAAAACAGAGTGCAGGTTCTGGGGATGAGGTGGGGTGGGGAGCCGGGGTCCATGCCAGGCAGAGAGGGGCTTTGGTGCGGGTTGACGGAAAGGCCAGGGCAGTGGTGGCAGCAGCACAGAATGCGAACCGCATACCCGAATGCTTCAGGCTCTACTTGTCGCCAGAACAAACACTTTTACAAACCCTAAAGCTGCACAACACAAACAGTGAATGCGAATGTAAACCATGGACTCCAGTTAATAGGACAATTACAGTAATATTGTTTTACCAGTTACAACAAAGATGCCACACTAATCAAACTGTTAATAACAGACAAAACTGTGCATATATGTGGAGGGGCACATGGGAACTCTGTTTTCTCTGAGTAATTTTTCTGTATATCTAGAACTGCTCTAATAGAAAAAAGATGCTTCCTGAAGCCTTTTCTCACTGATGCAATCTAATCACGTGAAATATAAATCTGCAATGCCATGCCTATTTCTATAAAGGTATACAATTTATACTAAACATATTTCTTTTTTTTAATTTTAAAGTTTTTTTTAAAAACATGACAACATACAAACATGAACATTCTTACCAATATGGTCATTCCATTCTTGGTATATAATCAATAACTCACAGTAGCATCACATAGTTGTATATTCATCACCATGATCACCTTTCAGAATATTTGCATCAATCCAGAAAAAGAAATAAAAAGAAAAAAGAAAAAAATTCATACATACCACACCCCAACCCTCCCACTCACCAATCACCAGCATTTCAGTGTACTAAATTTATTTTAACATTTGTTTCCCCATTAATTATTTAATTTTAATCTATATGTTCTACTCATCTATTAATAAGGTAGATAAAAGGAGCATCAGACACAAGGTTTTCACAATCACACAGTCACACTATGAAAGCTGTATCATTATACAAACATCTTCAAGAAACTTGGCTGCTGGAATACAGCTCTACAGTTTCAGGCAGTTCCCTCCAGCCTCTCCATTTCATCTTCCTTAAACAGGTTGTATCTATTTAATGCATAAGAATAACCTCCAGGGTAAACTCTTGACTCTGTTTGGAATCTCTCAGCCATTGACACTTTGTCTCACTTCACTCTTCCCCTTTTTGGTATAGAAGGTTTCATTAATCCCTAATGGTGGGTCTCAGCTCATTCTAGGATTTTGTCCCATGTTGCCAGGAAGGTCCACACCCTGGGGAGTCATGTCCCATATAGAGAGGGGGAGGGCAGTGAGTTTGCTTGCTGTGTCAGCTGAGAGAGAGGCCACATCTGAGTAACAGAAAAGTTTCTCTGGTGGGTGAGTGACTCTTAGGCCTAATTTTAAGTAGGCTTAGCCTATTCTTTGCAGGGTTAAGTTTCATATGACCATACCCCAAGATAGGGGCGTAGTCTGTTGCTTTGGTTGTCCCCACTGCTTGTGAGAATATCAAGAATTCTCCACTTGGGGAAGCTTGATTTTCCCCCTTTCTTGCCATTCCCCAAGGAGACTTTGCAAATACTTTTTTATTTACTTAAACACATTTATTTAAGTCCATTTCTTACCTCCATCACTGATGGAGTCACCTAAAAAAAACACATATCAGAAAGTTAACATTTATGTTAGCAAACCTTTAAATAGTAAATGAGCATCAAAGGATTCGAAAATAACACATGTAAATACTTATGGATCTGTACTAGG
The DNA here is from genome assembly GCA_004026745.1 of Myrmecophaga tridactyla. Lineage (NCBI taxonomy): Eukaryota > Metazoa > Chordata > Mammalia > Pilosa > Myrmecophagidae > Myrmecophaga > Myrmecophaga tridactyla. Next base: position 747 of record PVIY010045471.1, on the reverse strand, counting down.
AAAAAAAGTGCCCATTTCCTCTTAACTGTTTTTCTAGTTCCTACCATCATTTGATTTTCAAAGATGGAAAGCCAAAGAACAAACACAACTATGAATTGTAACATGATATAAGGTAAAAACACAGGAGGAGAGTGTATCATAGAGATAACATCAGACCAATAACTAGACAATGCCCGGAAGACTGTGTGCATGGGGTGTGGGGCAGGAGAGCTGGGGGCCTGCCCCCTCTCTCCTGACCACCCTGTGGGAGTGCAAACCTCTGCCCAACGAGGGCCACCGGGAGCAGCAGCCCAGCGGCTTCTCACCAGGAGATGACAGCCCTCCAGCTCCCTGTCGCCTCCTTCAGCTTCCTCCAGGACCCTCTCCTGCAGGCTGCTCCTGGGCTCTGGAGCCTGACTCTGGGTTCCCTCAGCGCTCAGGAGCCTGGAGAGGTGGAGGCCAGGCCCACAGAGGGACAGAGCACAGACTCTACTTTCAGAGTTTCCCCAGACCTACAGGCTCCCTCAGATCCCATCCCCCTTGGCCCCTGGCCTCCACGTGTTCCAGTCCCCTACCCAGCCCCTGTTCACTCAGCAGCCCAGCCTCTGCCCCTTAGAACCTCCCACACGTCGAGGCCAGGGGCTTTCCAGCAGACCCCCTCCTGGCCTCCGTGCCCCCTTCTGACCTCCTTGCAACTCTCCGACCTCCTTGTGTCCCTCTAGGCCTCCCTGCACCCCTTCAGCCTCTCTACACCCCTCCCAGCCTCCA